>JANIHY010000008.1:40282380-40295706 GCA_027479065.1 Erythroxylum brevipes
AAGAGTCTCGAATCATATTAAGAAAACTTGTAAAATTAGAATTGAACAGCAACATACACAATTAAACAGGAGCACTCTAGTGAACAATCAGATTACATTCAATGTTTCCTACACACAGCCAAATTTTCATCCTCAAACACAAGCCATACTGCAAACTTCCCAAACACAATTGAATTACCTTTAAAAAGAAACACAAGATTCTTTTTGGACCTTCAGCAACCTCTGACCGAGCTACAACAACCCACCTCACCTAAACACCAACAAAGACAAAGGTTAAAAATACTAAATTAAAAGAGGAGTATTTGTCCAGCAAGGAGGAGGTAAAGAAACCAAAGAGTGGGAAAAGTAAACAAAAATATCAATCAAATACCAATGCCTAATAGAGTAAGCATCGGATAAGAGACCGGAACTGGAGGGCTGAGTTGGAACAAATGGAGAAGATTCTTCTTCTTGTGGTTGTTGATAGGAATCGCTAGAATGGGTCATGGTACAAGGACTGGATCGGTTCTTAAACAAGATCGAAACTTAAACAGATCGGTACTTAAACAAGATCGAAACTTAAACCAGATCGAAACGTAAACAAGGTCATGGTTAGAAACGTAAACAAGATCGAAACTTACACTTTGTAGAGAAATGAAGACGGATCGGTACAGAAGTTGTAGAGAGATGAAGAACGGACAGAGACGAAGAAAGCGACGTTACGTTCACCGCGAGGTCGGGCTAAGCTTCGACAAGGAGATGATATGTAGGGCTACACCAAAGAGACGCTACGGGCTTGTGGGTCGACACCAAAGACGATGGTTGAGGGAGACGACGGTAGGGCTACGCTTGGAAGAGGAGAGAAAATGTTTCAGTTGACAGGGACGCAATGACCCCTGTCCCACGGTTTTGAAGTTAACAAATTTTCTTGACGCTGTTAACTGGGGGTAGTGAACAAAAATAGGGAGACTGCAACCAAACATTTCTAGTTGACAGAATTTTTATGTTTTGTGCACTGCCCCAGGTCACGGGGATGGCAACCAAACGTTGCGTAAGGAAGTGCATCGACAAGGAGGCAAGGAGCCCATCAAATATTTCAAAGGTTACTGAATGGAAATATCAATTTACACGTAAGAAATAAAATATCATAACTAAAATTTTATGTTATCTATCATACAACAATATGGATTATCACTTAAACGACGTCAGATGTGTCAATCCACGGGATAGAATAACGATAAACCGATGGCACGATAACTTAAAACCGAGAAGCCAAACAAGGCACCTAAGATCGTCTCGGAGGAACGACAGTGCACGTTCGACGTTTACTTTTTAATGGTTCTAGTTCTAATTCTTCCCCATCAGCCGTAAGTTAAAAACCCGCGAAAAAGAAAAACCCATCGTCTTTGAATTTCAGCTCCGTCAGAGAACCATTCCTCAACTCAACACCCCAGTGCATTGTAATTTGTAAATGAACCGGATCAAAGCCACAGACGAGCTCTCTTTCCGGGTCGGGTTCTCCGGCCACAGTGGTCACCTTAGGGTGGAGCCTCTATCCACCGTGGAGCGCTCCAATCCGGTGAAGTCACTTCCTGATTTCATCCTCGTAAGTCACTTGTATTCAGTTTAGGTTCTCTTGAGCTTGTTAATTGCATTTTGCGACTTTAGGTCCTTGGATGTAGAATAGTGGCTCTGGTTTTTCATTGTTCTGAATGAGCTAGGGTTGTACAAAGATGTTTTCTTTTCTCAATGTGTGTACTGTGAATGTTGAAGTAAACAGTTACTTGCTTTTTGGTTTGTTGTTTGCTAGTTGATGCTGAGGCATGTTCTTGGGAAAGCGGAACTAGGAATTTGATGTCGTGGAGGGTCTAAGTTGTGCGTTGATGGCTCTTCTGTGTATTGATAGACATTGTGTCAAGTCGGTATTGAGATTTTAATGTAGATTTTATCAGGGAAAAATATACCCTATTGATACAGAAAAAAGTACTACCACACAGTAAGATCACATGTGACTTATTTAACCTACAGGATGTGTCTTGTAGAACGCGCTCATTTTGTTTCATTGAAGCTTGCTTTCAGAGTTTTTTTTTCTTACTCATTCATTTGAACCATTACTTGTTTTATAATTGGTTTTTTTAATGTACATTCATTCCAGCCCCCTGCATTTCCTAGGGAAACTTGTGAATCCTTAAAGGAACATATTGAGGAGGAATTTCTCAGGCCGACGTTAGATCCTGATGAATTTGCTGTGGAAAAGGCTGGAAGGCAGTGGGATTTTGACTGGTTTGGCAGGGCAAAAGTGCCCCTAGAGCCATCGTTGCCACGAATTGTTGTTGTTCCAAAATGGGAGCTACCGTACGTGCGAAAATTGAATGCCCATGGAATATGGGATCCTGAATCAGTAGAGGTATGATTGAAATTTGTACTTTCTATGGAGGTTGCATTTTAATCAACTTAGCACCTCAAGTTTAAGTTAGGTATTATTCACTTTGAGTTGAATATTGGCTGCCACAGAAGATTGTTCTCTCTGTCCTTTTAACTCCTGGAAGATGTTGCGAATTTAGGTGGATGTGTCAGATATAATGGTTGGAGCACAAGAGTCTGGTGCTTTGCCACGCATAGCAGGGTCTGCTAAAGATTTTGTGAGAGGAAGCATAAACAGTCGTCCTTTTCGTCCTGGGGGGTTAGAAGAATCTCAGTCTCTAGACAGAATCCTCCCGGAAGGTGCTTTTAATGGTGAATGGTTACATGAAGTGCTTAATGCTGGTCCAGTCCAGACAATTCCCCCAGGTTTTAAGCAAGGATTAGACCTTGGTGATCTTAAGGTGACCAACATGATATCAACAAAATTAGAAAGCTCAATGAGAAAGTCATAGGTTTTGATTTCATGAAATCATGTTTTGTTTAATACATGTGCTTCTGTATCAACATTTTCTATTTCCTTCATCTTTAAGGCATATCCATCTTCGTGGAATACTTACAAGGAACAGAGCTCATTTGGTAGCAAATCAGATAAGAAACTGGTCAGTTGTGCTATCATCTATTACTGCTGCAATTATTTGCAAATCTTGAAATTACATGTTACATGCTGATAATACTTTTGCAGAATGAGTTGTCTCTAGAATTTGATGACTTGTTTAAGAAGGCCTGGGAAGAGGATGTTGTACAGTATGAGGGAGATGGTATGTATGATTTGCATATATCTGTTTACACAAAAACACATCTTTCAGAGTTGAGTTCTTTTGCAAACCATGGAGAAATATTTTGATCTAATAAAGTAAGGTCAAAGCTTGATAACAAAACAAGCTCTTGGCATGTGCTTGACACTGAGGCACATCATTCATAGTATGAATCTGTAGATCCAAATATTGAATGATAATGAAGAAGCATATTTTGTCCTATGTTATCACAAAAGTATTAAGGTGGCTGCTAGTTGCTTATGATGTTAGGTACATTTGACGGTGATGATCAGAACATAAAATACCCTTTTACAATATCTTTCCATGTACACAGCAAGGAGACTACCATTGGGCTTGAACATGGCTCTATGTTGTAATAGACTTTAATCGCACTCAGAAATTTAGGGTTCAATTTGATCTTGTGATCAATCCGTGGCTAAATTATAAAGGGCACAAGAATGTCCTTTAAAATGACCATTTCATGTCAAACGATGAAGGATGCCACTGTCCATTATTTCTTTGAGGATTTTGATGGACTATGATTTTGTTGCTACTTTTATGAGATTTGGTACTCGAACTAATGCAGTGTCCATGCTCCTTTATTCTTGTTAGGTTTTATGTACAGGTCTACAATAAAATAAAGTACTAAGCTTTTCTCTGGATTGTGTCTTCTAGAGTGAAGTGTAGTTGATTTAGTTTAATTTATACTGACATGATAACTTGGTTTCTGAAACATTGATCTTTGTAGATTCCAGAATTTTGTGATTCTTTGTTATTACCTTTTATTTGGTTAGCTGATACTGATGTTTATTGGAAAGATCATTTGACAAAAGAGGAACCTACAAAGTCAGATGTTGAAGTGAGCGAGGTTGATGTGTCAATCAATGAGTCTGTATGTGAATCGTCCGTATTGGATGAGCTTTTGTCACTTAATTCAGCTGAGCCACCTTCAGGATCAAAGGCAACTAGTAATGATGATGGAGACCAGCAGAAAGAGGTATCTCGTTTTGAAGGGGAAGATGGTTATCTCAGTTATTCAGACATTAGGATGATATTTTGTTTTGCTTACAATCTAACTGTGTCAATGCTCTGAGCAATTGTATCTTGCCTATGTAACTATGTAACTATGTAACTCCCTCCTTTTGCAGGCCTGGGCTTTTAGTGGCAGTGGTGAAGGGATTGCAGAACATTTCTCTGAAATAGTTCCTGATATGGCAATTAGTTTTCCATTTGAACTGGATGCATTTCAAAAGGAGGTACTGATATATGCTAATATTCTTATTAGAATGATTAAGTAAGCTTGTTTGGTGGTGCGGATGCATTTTGAATATCTGGTTTTCTGTCCTAAAGATTATTAGGGGGTGACCGTGTTATGGTTTTTGTCCTCGTATCTTTATCCTCAAGAGTAAACATTTTCCAGATAATTCAAATGGAAGCAATTGGATGTCCAACTCGGGCCTATATAACATGACCACTAGTATTCTCAATATTAATGCTTCTTCTGTGAACTTTTTGCTTCAGCAAGTCATCCTTTAACTTACTTTTGCCTTGCTGACATTTAGAATATCTGTTTAACATTGCTGAATATTTGTAAGTGCCTGATGGTGCACGATATTTTTAGTTCAGGATTCTTTACTAGAACTTCCCCTTTGTTCTTCCGTTATGCTTTTTCTTCTTTATTCTTTTTTTGATCCCTGTGGAACATCGGTTTTGTATAGTCTGCTTTTGATGTAACTTATCCATGAGGCTTGCATTATTTTCTATGAAAATATTTCCTTATTTCCTATGTCACCAACTACGCTGGTTCCTGTTGTAAACTCTCATTGTATGTATTATTTTGATTTTGGCATAGTCAGAACTGTGGGTGCTTATAGTGCTGGTTATCTGGTAGCGATTGAGATCTTGCGACATACGTTTGAACAGGCTCCACTCAAGCTAATTACCTTTTCTTATTTCTAAAACCACTTTCATCTTGTTCTAGATGCTGTATTTTGCAGTCCTTTTAAACCCTGTGTTTCATAACTTGGGATATTGCTTGATGTTAGTTAGTATTGTTGACCAAACCCATACCAAGCAGTGCTTGAATTTCTTTCTATCATCTTATAATTAAAGACAGCTGCTAAGTTGAAAGTTATAAAAAGATCTCACTCTGCTGGCATAACCATTTACTTCCTCTCTTAATCTGTATTCTATGTTTGTTAGGCTATATATCATTTGGAGAAGGGAGATTCTGTATTTGTTGCAGCTCATACATCAGCTGGAAAGACAGTTGTTGCAGAATATGCCTTTGCGTTGGCATCGAAAGTACAATCTTCTGAAACCACGTTAACTTTCTCCTGTTTTCTACATCTCATATATTATATACGAAGTTCCTAATTATTCTGATATCTGTTGGCATTGGTTTTTTTTTTTCTCCCTTTTTTGGCTGTATGCCATCTTACAAGATGTTCCTGTGTTGCAGCACTGCACTAGAGCTGTCTATACTGCTCCCATTAAGACCATCAGCAACCAAAAGTATAGGGATTTTTGTGGCAAATTTGACGTTGGCCTTCTCACTGGTGATGTTAGCATAAGACCAGAAGCTTCCTGTCTCATCATGACTACTGAAATATTACGGTCAATGCTTTACCGTGGAGCTGACATTATACGAGATATAGAATGGGTAAAAGGGTAGCCTTTTCTGGTTTAAAACTGTAATCTCCCTTCTGTTTGATGTATATGGTTCTTTCATATATATACTTTTGGCATATTCCACTTTTATAAACAAGAAATGAATTTCTGCTTCTGTTTGCTATGTCTTTTGGGACAGGTTATATTTGATGAAGTGCACTATGTCAATGATGTCGAAAGAGGTGTTGTCTGGGAAGAAGTTATAATCATGTTACCAAGGCATATAAATATTATCCTCCTCTCAGCCACGGTAGGTGCTTATAGGTTGAAATTGCATATGCTAATTGTTATAATTTGTCAAATCACTGACAATCAGGGCCCTGACTTTAGGTCCGCTGTAACTTTTGTAAGCAGAGAGAGTGAGGCAGTTATCTTCCTGAGCATTATCAATCTTGTGGAGCATCTAACATATCTCAATTTGCTTATGGCACCAAAATATCTTCCATTGTTCCTTTTTTTGCGACATGCTATGTCCTCATGGCACCAAAATATCTTTCGTTGTTATTTATTGTGACATGCTATGTCTTCATCTCTTATGATGGTGTCTTACTTCTTTGTCTTTCTTGTGATTGATTTCATTTGAGTTTGACAATCTAAAAACAGTGGGTAGAAATACCAAATGGATGAACTGTTTTCGAGTTTACCTACTGCCTGGTTTGTTTGTTAAAACATCAGAGGCCTATGATTTTAGAACTTTTGCTGCTAGTATTCACTTAAATTTCTCTTTAAAAAAATTCAATGACTTAGATTATGAACTTTTGTTATGTGAGCACGAGGTTGCTAATGTATATGACTGGTAATATGTCTCAGTAGCTCACTTTGCGTACCATACAACTCTTTTTGCCTGCTCATCTTTATGTTCTGAAAGATGTTCTCCCTAGAAAACTTGAAGGAAACATGAGCTGTGCTGTTTTATGTGGAGTGGTTGAGTTAAATGCAGTTTTACTTGCAGGCACAATTTTTTTGATTAGTTGTGACATGCAGAGACACTTGCAAATAAGAACTATCATTTATCAGTCTCTGTAACTCTGTTCTTTACTCTTTTAGGTATTTGTTATTCAAAGTGTTCCTCATTGTATGCAGGTACCAAATACTTATGAATTTGCAGACTGGATTGGTCGGACAAAGCAGAAAAAAATTTGTATCACTGGGCAAGTGCTTAAATTGTTACTGAATTACATTGAAACTTTTACCTTTTATGAGTTTGAGTTTCATGACTAGTTATGAACTTTTGTCATTTCGTGTTTTTTAACTCTGATAAGCAAGAACAAGTACCAATTTGAAATATTGTCTCAGTTGCCTTGTAATTTTTGTTTCCATGCTCTTATATGTTACAGAACTACAAAAAGGCCTGTCCCACTGGAGCATTGTATATTTTATGCTGGAGAGCTATACAAAATCTGTGAGAATGAGAATTTTATAAGTGAGGGACTGAAACTTGCTAAGGATGCCTATAAGAAAAAGCATTCAGGTGTCAACACTGGATCACATGTGTCTTCAGGATTGCATGATGCAGCTCGTGGTCAGAAACGTGAAAACCTTAATCGAACCAAACAGAACAAGCATTCTGCTACCCAGAATACGGGTAGCTTGTCTGGGACTAGCTGGGAAAATCAAAACAATGGAAGTGGCCAAAATAACTTGGGACTAAGGAGATCTGATGCTTCTTTATTGTTAAGGCTTGTTAATAAGCTTTTGAAGAAGTCCCTGTTACCTGTATGTTTGGTA
This sequence comes from Erythroxylum brevipes, assembly GCA_027479065.1. Lineage (NCBI taxonomy): Eukaryota > Viridiplantae > Streptophyta > Magnoliopsida > Malpighiales > Erythroxylaceae > Erythroxylum > Erythroxylum brevipes. The sequence goes on from JANIHY010000008.1 coordinate 40,289,937, forward strand.
TCTTTCCCTAATTCTGTTATTAAATAGGTCTTTTTTTTTTCCGTCTTTCCAATTGTCTTGGATCATATTTGACTTGATTTCTTAGTTCTTTATGCACTTTTTGAAGATTGTGAAGGAATTTCTTAGAAGATGTAGGGAAACAGTCTTCAGCATGGGTGTAATTACATAATGCATTGATAGAACATTCTTCTGAAAAATTGAACACAGTATCTCTGTTTATAATGTGGACGATGTGGTGTTTCCATACAATCTTTGGCAATTTTGCTTTCCTGCAACAAAGAGATGATATTTTGTTTATCCTTTGAAAGTTTTCAGAATGTTAGAATTCTGTATTTTTTTGGGTTTGTAGAAGAGTTGGGATTTTCAAGACAGGGAAGTTTATGATCTGTTAGGATAGTATTTACTTTGAATTTTTCACATGGGAAAGTCCTGAACTGAACACTATAAAATTTCCTTTTCTTATTTTAAACAAATTTTCTCAATACATCTTGGAGCAACAAACTGACTCATGCAGTCATGTCATTCTGTCTTTTTTGTATATGACAGAAATAATTTGGTTTTCTTATGTTCTGCATGGCTAATATTACAACCTCAGGTAGTTATGTTTTGTTTTGCAAAGAACTGTTGTGATAAATCGGCTGATGGCATGTTCAGTATGGACTTGACCAGTAGTTCTGAGAAGAGCGAGATTTATGTTTTCCGTTTTCTCAATACATCTTGGAGCTGCACACTCACTCATGCAGTCATGTCATTCTATCTTTGCTGTTTTGGTTTTCTTATGTTCTGCATGGCTAATATTACCTCAGGTAGTTATGTTTTGTTTCTCGAAGAACCGATGTGATAAATCGGCTGATGGCATGTTCAGTATGGACTTGACCAGTAGTTCTGAGAAGAGTGAGATTCGTGTTTTCTGTGATAAAGCATTTTCACGTCTGAAGGGATCAGACCGGAATTTACCTCAGGTTTGATAGCCTATAAAAAGCAGTATGTTTGACAAGTTTGATGGTCATATAACACTGATGATAATCTACTTTTCGATTTGTGCTTACTATTTGATGGAAAGATAGTCAGAGTTCAGAACCTTCTTTGTAGAGGAATTGGTGTGCATCATGCAGGTCTACTTCCAATTGTTAAGGAAGTTGTTGAAATGCTTTTCTGTCGTGGTGTGATCAAGGTAGTATCTGTGATCACCGTATTGCCTTTGTATTGAATTACATTCATGTTTAGAATAGTTTTAAACACATTTTCCTTCTCTTTTCTTTATAAAGTGCATAAGAGTTGGTGTTCACCATCACTGTATACTTGAATAATTTTATAAGATGGTGCCTAAAGGTGATATATTTTGTTGATGTTTATGTATGGTTCTATTGTAGGTTCTTTTCTCAACTGAGACATTTGCTATGGGTGTCAATGCCCCAGCTAGAACTGTGAGTGGAGATTTCTCTTTCTTTATATTCTTTTTCTTCTTCGTACGAACCATTGTAAAGGTTTAATAAGGTCTAGTGCTATCATTTGGATTTGTGCATGTTAACATTTTGCTATTTATACTGCATGTTTTTCTTGTGGATGCTTTTAGTGGCTAACCGTGAGGGTTATGATGCGGAGAAGGAATTAGAGAGCTTTGCCGGACTAAAGTGATTGGTTTCGGTTGACTTGAAAAATTGAAACACATATTGATACGGATTTACTATTTGTCTGATGTGTGTTTACTTTCTTAATATGATAACTATAATAGTATGGTCAACATTAACTTAATGTTTCATTTCTTTTTGAGTTAGATGTTGGTCGGGCAGTGATTGTGTATATCGTCAAGCCTGCAAATTATTATGCATGTTGCAACAACTAGACAAACACATCCAGCACCTACACGTAATACTTTTATGGGTGTGGTTGTAACTGGTTATTTATGATATTCCTCAATGTGTTTTGTTCTGATACTTTTACAGGTTGTGTTTGATACTTTAAGGAAGTTTGATGGCAAGGAATTTAGGCAGTTACTTCCAGGAGAATATACTCAAATGGCAGGTCGTGCTGGCCGACGAGGACTTGACAAAACTGGTACTGTCATTGTAATGTGTCGTGATGAAATCCCAGAAGAGAGGGACTTGAAAAATGCTATAGTTGGGAGTGCGACTAGGCTTGAATCTCAGTTTCGGTTGACTTATATTATGATCTTAAACCTCCTCCGTGTGGAAGAATTGAAGGTAATTAGAAGATTAGATTATCTTTTAGTTTGTGAAAAGATTACTAACTTCTACCAGCTTTAGCGGTTGTATATTGGCTATAACTTTTCTTACACTAATACAATCGTTACATATCCTTTGCTTCATTAAAGTTCTAAAGGAAGTGGTTACCTGTTTCAAGCTTTTGCACAATGACTACAGTTGGGATTATTGGGCGGCATAATTGCAGGTGGAGGACATGTTGAAAAGAAGTTTTTCCGAGTTCCATGCTCAAAAGAAACTTCCTGAAAAGCAGCAAATTCTGATGCGAAAGCTTGCTCAGGGTATCAAAACTGTGGAGTAAGTGTAGAAACATTACAACTTTATTCCTGATTTGTTGTTAGAGGTGCAATATTTCTAGATTTCTAAGTTGAAAACACAGAAAATAGGAAGGGTTCTGATGAACTCTCATATAATTATAGAAAATGTATGCTAATTATAATATTCTTAAATAAGATATCTGTTGAGAGAGAACTAGGTGTATTAAATTTATATATATATATATATATATATACCTAGACTTTGATTCTTGGGGCTTGCCCCAACACCTAAATCAAAGGCGGGCGCCGAAAAGGAAATAGCTCCGCTTTTTCAAGAAAGCTTTGCTTGAGAGGCGCTTCCTACTCATTCAGACAATGCTCTGAACACAAAAGTGTGCAATTCAACCGCCTTCTCTCCCATGCTGAGTCACTAGTAACGCCTCAAAAAGCGTGGACGAGCCACATGCAGGGGAAACTTGCATGTGTGGTTCTGGCCGGGGACCCCGGTAAAAAATGCACATAACACATTTTGGCATAAAAAATGATATACAATTATAGTAATTTGTGTGAGATTTTCTGAATATATATATGAATTAGAGCTTATTTGCTAGAGATTGCAGTATATATAAACACGAATTTACAAAATAAGGTAGAAAATCTGTATAGATATGGAACTATAATCCTAGGATACTATATCTCTATTAAGATACTGCTGTCTAATCTAAATGATCTGATTATGATCAGATCATAATATTATGAGACATACATATCTTTGACCACACTCCCCCTCAGGTTGGATCACAGATATCTATCATGTCCAACTTGCTAATACACTCTTCAAGTGCTTGTCGTTGAAGTCCTTTGGTAAACACATCAGCTGTCTGCTTCTTTGTTGGAACATAAGCTAGGCATATTGTCCCATCTTTTATCTTCTCTTTGATGAAATGTCGATCAACCTCAACATGTTTTGTTCTCAAATGATGGACTGGATTGTGTGCCATGCTTAGGGCTGCCTTGTTATCACAATAGTGTTTTATAGATATCTCAAACCCGATTCCTATTTCTATCAACACTCTCTTTAACCAAAGACTTTCACACATCCCTTTTGCAACAGCTCTTAGTTTAGCTTCAGCACTACTCTTGGCTTGCACCTTTTGCTTCTTACTTTTCCAAGTAACAAAATTTCCCCACACACAAAAGTACAATATCCAGTGGTTGATCGTCTATCCTCTTTTGAACCTGCCCAATCTGAATTAGTATATGTTTTAATTGTTCTTGATCTCCTTTCTTGAATAGCAACCCTTTTCCTGAAGTACCTTTTAGATACTGTAGGATCTTATAGACTGCCTCCAAATGCTTTCTCCTTGGTGCATGCATATAGCAACTAACAAACACTCACGACAAAAGCAATATCTGGTCTAGTATGAGACAAATAAATTAGTCTTCCTACTAGTGTTTGATGCTCTTCACGATTGACAAGTTTATCATCTTCATCCCCAAATTTTGTACTGTCAATAGGAGGAGAGCTTGGTTTGCATCCTAACACTCCAGTCTCTCTTAAGAGATCAAGAATGTACTTTCTTTGTGAGATGTAAACTCCCTTCCGTGATCTTGCTACTTCCATGCCCAAAAAACACTTCATTTATCCTAAGTCTTTAACTTCAAATTCTTTCTTCAAAGCTGTCTTAAGTCTTGTGATTTCCTCTGCATCATCACCAGTTAAGATAATATCATGAACATACACAATCAAAATTGTCTTCTTACCTTCTCTACTTCTGAAAAACATTCTATGATTTGATTGTGCTTATGTGTATCCTTCTGTTTTTAAGGACTTTGGGAAATCTCTCGATGGAAAATCTCTCGAACCAAGCTCGTGGTGATTGCTTCAGTCCATATAGAGATTTTCTTAGTCTACATACTTTGTTTCCTCCTTCCTCATCAAACCGTGGAGGAAGTTTCATATACACTTCTTCCTTTAGTTGTCCATTCAAGAAGGCGTGTTTGATATCAAGTTGCTGAAGTGGTCAGTCAAGGTTAACAACTATTGATAACAATAATCTTATAGTATTTAGCTTGGCCACATGTGCAAATGTTTCCTTATAGTCCATCCCATAGGTCGGATTATAGCCATCAACCTTATATTTGACTTATACCTTATACCTCTCAATGGTGCCATCAACCTTATATTTGACTGTAAATATCCAATCTTGCCTTATACCTCTCAATGGTGCCATCAACCTTATATTTGACTATAAATATCCACCTACACCTCACGGATTTCTTTTCTTTTGGTAGATCAACTTCTTCCCTTGTTTCCCTCTTTCCAGTTTCCCTTATTTCTTTGAAAACAACTTCTCTCCATTCTGGAACTTGAAGAGCTTCTTGAACATTTTTTGAAATATCAATTCTGTCCAGAGTAGCAATAAAAGCTTTATATTGAGAAGATAGAGCTTCATAAGAGACAAACCTCTCAATCGGATGCATAGTACATGATCTAGATTTCTTCCTTAAGGCAATTGGCCATTCTAAATCTGTGTTGTCTCCTTGATCCTCACTGCTCTGAATTTCTTCAGTAGGGACCTGCACTGGTTCAGAAATTGGCATAGCTTTAGGGATAGGAAGTGTATTGCTTGCTTTCTTCCTCCAAGAATACACCTTGAGTGTATGATCAGGTATAACTGTTTCTATATTAGGATTTGTCTCTATAGGAGATGACATAGGCACTGGGATAGGTTTAGGAACAGATATAGGTTGAGGTTGAGGTTGAGATTCATCACCTCCAAACTCACTCCAATACTCCCCTTGAATCGAAGACTTAGGATAGAAGAAATCTATCTCGGAAAAAGAGACATCACAGCTAACAAACAACCTTTTTGAGATAGGATCATAGCATTTATACCCCTTTTGTGTAACAGAATATCCTAGAAACAAACATTTTTTGGCCCTTGGATCAAGTTTATTGTGTGAAAAACTATGAAGGTTGTGCACCTGAAAACTCTTAAAGGAAGGTTAGTTTCAAAATGAGTGATAGTGTAGGTTTCTTGAAATTTCTGAATTGGTGTTTTGAAGGAAAGAACACGACTAGGCATTTCATTGATAAGATAGGTAGCAACAAGAAGAGCATCCCTCCAAAAATATTTTCGAACATTACTAGTGAACATCAAGGCCCTAGCTACCTCAAGAAGATGTCTATTTTTTCTTTCTGCAATCTCATTTTGTTGAGGACTATTGACACAAGTACTTTTGTGGACAATTCCATGTTTTTGAAAGAATGTATGGAGATGTTGA
>JANIHY010000008.1:40310306-40321646 GCA_027479065.1 Erythroxylum brevipes
ACAAAGATCTTTATTTATTGAGATATTTGGAAATAACCGTGACATATATTGAAAGTTTGGGTGCCCTAACCTCTTATACCGTAACAATAGTTAGTCTTAGGAACAATCACACTATTACCCAAGCTATAAGGGGTAGACTGTCTTTCTTCATCTTCAAAGTAGTACACTCCATCTCCTCTTTAGCACTGCCAATCATCTTCCCTAATGACAGGTCCTGTATAACACAATGAGTAGGGGAAAAATGAGCACTACAATTAGCTTCTTTGTCAACAACTACTACTAAAATAACATTATACCCTTTAGATTTTGGAAGGTCCTCTATCAAAACTAGATTGATTTCAATTTACCAACATTGTTCAGGGATTGACAGAGGTTGACGCAGTCCTGGAGAAGCCATGGTCCCATATTTGTTGATCCACACTTTGATAAAGTCTATCCTTTTGTAGTCCCTTCCAATGAAATATAGATTGCACCCTTTTGCTTGTTGGCAAAGCCCCAGAGTGACCCCACTCGAATTGTTGTGCAAGCGTATAGTGACACCTTGCAATTGATAAACCGACTGCATATCCTGCCGTAACTTCACCATCACATCCTGAATACCCAAATACTTTTTTTTGCTTGCTTTAATTTCTTCTAACAAATCAGTTTGCGCTTGAGATAATGCTGGAGCGAACGGCTCAACACTAGAGATTCTGGACAAAGCTTCTGCAACTGAATTTTCCTTTTTCTCTCTTATAGAGAATTTCAGTCATATCCCAAGAATTTAGGGACCCAAGCTTGCCGAAATGGAGTGCTAATCCTTTGCTCTAGTAGGTATTTAAGGCTCTTATAATCAGTTTTAATTGTAAATCTCCTACCATTGAGAAAGTGATGCTCATACATAACTGCCATGACCACAGAAGGAATTCCTTCTTATAGACTGTCAATGTTTGGTGGTTTGGAGCTAAGGATTTATTCACAAAGGCAATGGGATGCTGATTTGGCATAAGAACAGCTCCTAACCCCTCTCCACCGGCATCAACTTCAATGGTGAAAGGTTGAAATAGGTAAAGCCAGCACTGGCGCCGACATCAAAGCTTGCTTCATATCTTGGAAAGCATGTAAGCTTGATCATTCCATCTAAAAGAGCTTTTCTTAAGGGGTCTGGGTAGTGGTTTACTTCTCTAGCTATAATGATGAATAAACCTCCTATAGCAATCTATTAGTCCCAGGAACTCCCTTATCTCTTTAATTGAACTGTTTTTGACCAATTGCCTGTATTTGCTACTTTTTTTTTTGGGTCAGTAGTTCCTCAGCAGAAACTAATCTTCGATGCTCCAAAATTGCATTTGTTAGCCTTTGCATAAAATTGGTGTTTCCTTAAGGTCTTCACAACAGTCCTGAGATGCTCCTCAAATGTAGCACTACACAAAAATGTCATTGACATATATCAACACACATTTCCTCAATTGAGGCTTTGAAAACATGGTTTATTAAACTTTGAAAAGTTGCTGGAACACTGGTAAACCCAAAGCACATAACCAGCAACTCACATTGTCCTTTACGAGTCCTAAAGACTATCTTAGGTATATCTTGAGGGCACATACAGATACAGATTTGGTGATAACGAGAATGCAAATCAGGCTTTGAGAACCAACTAGTCCTTTGCAACTCATTTAGAACCTCCTCCCTTTGTGGCATTGGGAATTTATTTTAAATTGTTTGCCTATTAAGCTCTTTGTGGTCAAAGCCTCCAAGTATTATCCTTGACTGGCACGACTAGTGAAGAAAAAGGACTACTGCTGTGTTAAATTATCCCTTGAGTGAGCAACTCCTGAATCATTCTTTAAATCGGATCTTTTTAAATCCCTGAATACTATAGGGCCTCACATTCACAGCTTTTACCCCTTCCTTCAAGTTGATCTTATGACCATGAGTTCTTTGTGGAGGCAACCCTTCTGGTATTCAAGGATAGAATTACCCTCAGTTAGTAAGTCAACTATTTCTCTCTCTCTCTCTCTCTCTTAGCCTCCTTATGATTTGACTCAATTCATGCATTTGTTACTTGATTGGCCTACCAACCTAAGCATACACCATTGGCTAGTCACTAAGGCCTTATGGAGCAACTTATGAAATTTCTTAGAAGGAACCAACTTAGACTCACTAGCTAGACCTCCCTTTAGCTTCATTAATTGACCTTGCAGGTAGAATTGTGTAGTTTGTTTGCCAAAATCACATAAAACTCCATTAAATTTGGACAATGACTAGACCTCAAGCACCATATATCAACCACTAAGGGCTAGCGCCAAGGAACTAGTTGAGAGTTGGAGCCCTTGTAGAGTCCTCAAAATTTTTACACACTTTGGAGCTAGGAAACAATAAGCCACCATCCACTTGCAATTCCTCAATATCACCCAGGCCCCTTTGAATTATTGATCTAAAATTATGAGTGCTCACATTGCTTGTCAAGATTTGTGTGGTTACTCGAATGAGTCCATCCATTCTCATCTGTTTGTACTATCCAATGAGCTTCCATTGCTTTTCTTTGCATTTGTGCCTTGTGTATCTGTCATAATACCAAAAACATATAATTCTTGCTTTTTTATCCTTGAAATCCTTATTGCTCATTTGCCTTTGGTTCCTTTTCACAACTTTACCACCTGGACCTCTAGATGTTGAGGCTACAGTTGTAGGAGTTGGGAATGACCCTATGTGTGAATTAGTCTTAGCAAGGGCTTGGTTATTGATCAGATGTGACAACTGGTTCAATAGCGAGTCCTCTAGAGATCATAGCTTGGTAAGGTCTAGTATAAGTGGTCTTAGAAGGGTAGCATATAGCAGGAATGGCATCTTGATGCTTAGGCATCCTAAATGCTTACTGGAGTTTAAAAAAAAAACCCACCAAGTAGGATTCAGCTGTGGACAATTTATTAGAATACCTTTCAAACATCACATAATATTCCCTTACTGAACCTATTTGTTGAAGTTTCTTAAACTCTTCCATAGGATTTTCAAATGCTAACTCTATCACAAATTTAATCCCTTGGAAAAGAAACCCAGCAAGTAGGATTCGACTATGACAATTTATTAGAATACCTTTCAAACATCAGACAATATTCCCTTATTGAACCTATTTGTTGAAGTTTCTTAAACTCCCCCATTGGATTTTTGAATGCTAGCTGTATCTCAACTTTAATCCCTTTAAAAAGAAACCCACCAAGTAGGGTTCAACTATGGACAATTTATTAGAATACCTTTCAAACATCACCCTATTACCTTACTGAACCTATCTGTTGAAGTTGTTTAAACTCTCCCATAGGATTTTCAAAAGCCCGCTCATCGAACCTTGTATCAAGACAATGGCATACTCTACCCAGCTCAGATCATCTTGGGTTATTTGATTTCTGGTGTATACTAGTGTCATTCCAATAGAGCTCCCTACATGTGCACAGCAACCACCTTCAGCTTCAATTGAGAGTGAGTCTTATCAACCATGAAGAAGTGTTCAATTTTGTAAATCCAATTGTGAGCTTCAGTTCATCGGGAATTCAAGTTTTCTAAATTGGGTGGGTATTCATGCATGCCCTTTTTGTGGAGATGATTCCTAGGCTGGGTGTCCAAAACTCTTGTTGGATTTGGCTTTGCATTTGTATGAATTGTTGCAACATCTTCAGCTCACTCGTAATCTTCTTGAAAAAAGCGGTCTTATATCCAATCACGAAGTTGTTCCATGTTGACACTTCATGCATCTCATTTCAACCATAGCTTGATCTGATGCCAGGAAAGTGCTCTGATACCATTCAATACACATTCAGAGGAGGGAATTGTGGTTCATGTAAAGAAACAAATAACTCACGAGAAGAAAGAGATAATAGTCTAGAGAAGAGAGAGAAGCGAAACGTAATTTTCATAACAAGGATTTCATAACCACTAGAGTAGTTAAGACAGAAAGTTATAACTTCTCGTTACTGACAATGATAACTGGACATAAGGAGTAATGGGCTCACATATTAGGTCATAACACTGAATTCAACAATACTAAGTACATGGCTTAAAGCTTCTTATTTATAAGACTGCTAACAATTTTAGTGGTAACATAACCTAAAGCAGGAAAAAGTAACTTGACACATCTAAGGTTGAAACTTCCATAGTCTCTCACTTTACAAGATTTTTGTCGAGAGACAACTGAGTTTTCAAACCATAATAACATCAATCCCAGGTTGATTCCTTCACTATATAAACTTGAAAAGCAAACATCTTATAGAATCTTTAAAAACTAAGATGAAAGTCTCAACAGAAAAATGCCAAAAGTTTCAAGATGAAATGACATTGAAATCTTCATTACAAGACAAAACAAAACTTTAGAACGAAACATAAATTTCAACAGTAGCATTGTAGTATCATTCATCCTGATATTCTTTATCATGAACAGTAACATTTGCATCAATTGTTCCACTTAGAACGACACGATTCTTTTTTATTAAAATTTTTATGGTACTATTTGGGCCAGCACAACAGTCTCCTGTTCTAATTTTAAATTTTCATTTGGAATTTGTTTGGCTCTAGAAGTGAAAAATCAAGTGAAGTGACTTATTACTTAACCTTCTATTTAAAAGAGTAGGATAATGCAGGCTATATAGTAATATCCTGAAACAGGATACCTAAATTATCCTGACGTAGGATTCCTAACCCAGGTAATATTTATATATGTGATGCATCAGTTAAATCATATCAAATCTTTCTAATAGGTTCAGGTAGAAAAGATGGTTGATATTTTGGGCTATATGATTTTGACCTTAGTCTTTTTGATGTCAAATAACATGAGTCTTTGAGAGAAATAATCCGTGAACATTTTCATTTTGGCTACTTGTTATAGATCTATGATAGAAACTAAATGTGGGGAAAAATGATGCTCGTCCAAACCAAGTGGCATGAGTTAAAATACTGTTGTGATACTTTCGGTTAATCAATTATATTGTGTCAGATTAATTCCTTTGTAGTTTTGCAATACAACTTATAGTTTATAAAACTTTCAATAACTCATAGTGTATAAAACTTTCAATATAGGTGCATAAAAGGTGAACCAGCAATTGAGGAATACTACGACATGTTTTTGGAAGCTGAGAAATATAGCAACCAGATATCAAAGGCAGTTATGCACTCCCCTACTGTCCGACAGTTTCTTACACCTGGAAGGGTGGTACTTGTGAGATCACAATCAGTGAGTATTTTATCAGTCTCAGATATTTGTGTCTTCAATATTTTTGGAGATTTTATCAGTTGTCTCTCCAATATGTTTGGATATTTTAGCAGTTGTCTCTTCAATATTTTCTCCCTCTCTACTTCTTAATGAAGAAGATGGCCTTTCAGTTGAAGCCTATAACTTGTCAGTGCAGTACATCTTCTATACTAATTTGAAGTCAGTTGTAAACTGGGACTGTTTTCAACTAATGGTGCAATAGCAAAATTGCAGAATAGGTGCTTTTCTAATCTTCAACAGCAGATAAGACTTTTATCAGAATAAGTCAAGCTCAGCATTGAGGAAATTCTTGTGCATATGTCATTGTTCTTGCTGGCCATCATGGGCCATGCTTTTAGTATTGTAATCTACCTTCATCTTTGGTGTTTATTTATGGACTTCTCATTTGGCAGGCTCAAGACCACTTGCTTGGAGTTGTTGTGAGAGCTCCATCCCCCACTATGAAACAATATATAGTATTAGTGCTAAAACCAGATTTGGCATTATCAATGCAACCTGCATCGAGCGGCAGTGGTTTGAAAGATGCTAAAAGTGGTGATTTCCCACAAGGTTTCCTGCTGATGCCAAAATCGAAGCGTGGTCTTGAAGAAGAGTACTTTTGTACCATGACTTCTCGCAAAGGATCTGGTGTCATCAATTTAAAACTGCCGTATCAAGGAGTCTCCGCTGGTCAATTCTATGAAGTTAAAGGAATTGACAACGAAGAATTTGTATGCATATGCAGTGCTACGATAAAGATTGATCAAGTTCGGCTTCTTGAAGATGGTAATAGTATGGCCTTCTCGAAGACAGTTCAACAGCTGTTAGAACTGAAATCTGATGGAAATAAGTACCTCCCAGCGCTACATCCAATTAAAGGTAAGGATGTTCTATGATGATAAATGCCAGTTTGGTATCTTTGAATTGCGTCACTTGGATGTTCTTCACTTACTGCTTGGCGTGGCCTGTTCATATTTCAGACCTGAAGTTGAAAGATATGAATCTCGTGGAAGCACACCATAAGTGGACAAGCCTGATGGAAAAGATGGCTGCGAATAAGTGTCATGGGTGCATAAAACTAGGAGAGCATATTAACCTAGCCAAAGAGATAAAGAAACATAAAGAGGAAGTTAACGACTTAAAATTTCAAATGTCAGATGAGGCCCTGGAGCAGATGCCTGACTTTCAGGGCAGGGTAATTTCTGTAGTTTGCATTTTCTTGTCCATTCTTCTCTGAAGCTGTTAGATGTTCTTATGTTGATTATTTTGAGGTTCATGCAATGCCTCTGAATATTTTGAGTTCTGCATTTTTAGATAGATGTTCTGAAGAAAATTGGTTGCATCGATGTGGATCTTGTAGTCCAAATCAAAGGTCGTGTAGCTTGCGAGATGAATTCAGGGGAGGAATTGATTTGCACAGAGTGCTTATTTGAGAATCAATTTGACGACTTGGAACCAGAAGAAGCAGTAGCAATAATGTCTGCCTTCGTGTTTCAGCAGCGCAACACATCTGAACCTTCTCTCACTTCCAAACTTTCTCAAGCAAAAAATAGGCAACTCTCTTTTCATCTTGTTTCCTTTCAATGATTTCTCCACTTATGTCAAAATCTCGTGGACTGGTTTTTTGATTTATGCCCTGAGATGTTTAGCAAATATCTTCTGGACCCTTACAACATCCTATAACCCAGTTATTGGAGGCTGATCAGGAGTTTCTGTATATATGTTGTAGCAGTAATGAATCACCGACTTTAACTACACAACGCCTACTAGAAATCCAGCTTCCCAATTACCGGATTGGAAACTTGAACATTTTTCAAATTATCTTGCGCAGTCAATCTGAATCTGAACTTGTTTACTTGATTTTTCATATTTCAATCTAAGTTGAGATTATTATTTCTCCAGATTGTACGAGACAGCAATAAGACTTGGAGAGCTCCAAGCTCAGTTCAAGCTTCAGATAGACCCTGAGGAGTATGCTCGGGAAAATTTAAAGTTTGGTCTTGTTGAAGTAGTTTATGAGTGGGCAAAGGTTTCTTCTACTTAGACACTGGTACATTTCGTCTTACCAATATTTTGAAGGTATCTTACCGCTCTGTTTGACAGGGTACACCTTTTGCTGATATCTGTGAGCTCACAGACGTACCTGAAGGCTTAATAGTGCGGACAATTGTCAGACTGGATGAAACATGCCGTGAATTTAAAAATGCTGCTGCTATTATGGGTAATTCTGCTCTTTACAAGAAAATGGAAACAGCCTCGAATGCGATAAAGCGGGACATTGTTTTCGCAGCAAGCTTGTACATCACGGGAGTTTAAATGGTGCCTTGGTAACCAATCATGGTGGACGATTTATAGCTTCAAGTGAAGTCATTATCACTTTAGGGAGGGACTGTCACTCATGAAATTTGGCGGGTTCAAATGTTGTTTGTATTGTTATTCCACCCTAGTTTTCTGGTAAGTTTTCCGACATATAAATAGGATCCAGTTTAGTTCAGAATGGGAGTCCCTCCAGGATTGCGGGAGCAAATTTGACACTATTGCCGAGGCAATCAAAATCATGTAAAGCATGTACGAGGGCACTGCTACTAATCCTGCTAATTAGTGTAATATTTATTTTTATTTACCGCCCTTCTAGTTATTTTTACTTTCTACCAGGCTTTGTGGTGGTGAACAGATCACTTGTGCCAACGATCCTGTGTCTGTTCTGTTCCAACAATATTCATTTATCCAATAATATTTATTGGATGAATAAATGTTGTGGAAACATGGTAGGCAAATGGTTGTTGGTATAGGTGATTTCAAGTCGTGGTGGTGTAGTTAATATTTATTAAGAACAATTTGGTATCTCGTTTCATTTACTGAGGCTTCGCTGTAGCTTTCACATTCTGTAATTAACTAGGGCATGTAGGAATTTCTCGGAACTTGGAGGTTAACATCAAAGGGCAATGCAATGATTGATATAGGATAATGCAAGGCAAGTTAATATTAGGTCAAAAGGGTTAAATGAATCTTAACATTTACACTAGTGTACAAAATGGACTTTAACGATTGACGGTGTTTAAATTGAATACTAATGTTTGTACAAGATTTAAAATGAACTATAACATTTGGAAAATGTTCAAATTGAACCCTGATCATTAATGGTATTAAGGTATCATTAGTTATCTGTTATGTGACAAAATTTTGATGACAGTGAAATTTTCTCTTAAAATTTTTGATTGTAGAATTTACCAGACCTTGATACTGAATTGGAGTCTAGTATAGTATTGTACCAGTACCAATTAATACATACTGGTACAATATTATGTACTATTTTGAATAATTTTTTAAATTTATGAAATAATCTTTCAAATTTTTTTAAAATTACAAAATAGTTGTCATATTGTACAATTGTATTGCATATTTTATAAGTTTACATCAACCTTGTCTCCAAAATCATAATAATAAATAATAATCACAATTAATATGAAATAATAATAATTTTAGATATTTCACATATAAATAATAACTACAATTAATATGAAAAAAGACAATCATCATCATAGAAATATGAAATTAAGAACAACAGAAAGTAGTAAAAATATTACAATTTCATCATAAAATAAATAATAATTATATCAAAAATCTAAAAGAAAAAATCTTTAATTCTCAAACTATTACAATTAACGACAAAAATTTGTGATGAGGAAATAACCAAATAGAAGTGAAACTTGAAACAAAAGTATTTACAATTAGATTGCATATATAAAATTTAACATATACATCAAATATAAGTAAAATTAAAAGAAAAATAAAAACAAAAACCTAAAATTTTATTCAATCGTTTATAAAAGGATACCTACTATAATTACGCTTAGAAATGTCAAAACCTATCGAGCTCGGCCTGGCTTTGTTTAGGTTGACCGAATCAAGGGCGGGCCACGAGCCGATCATGATCAGCTCGATTGGGCCACAGGCTAAGGTCAGGTCTGGCCGGGTCAGGAGTAGCCCAGGCCCAGCCTGGCCCATTAACATCTCTAACTATGTTGACCCTAGTTATCGGTTGGTACAAAATCTTCATAATTGAGAGAAGCCTCATCATCATCATCATGCAAATCAGTGTACCAAATGACATGTCAATGCTTTCTCATCTAATATTATCTTCAAGTCATTCACATTTATTAAAACCTAGTTTCTCAGAAACTCAATCTGGCAAAAGATCGATATTATCAATGCAAATTGAATCTACTAAATTATTTGTTTTGTTTAGAGTCTTAGTAAATAACAAAATTTAATTATTAAAAATTTATAAGAAATTATATCGAAATTAATAATAATAATAACACACCTTTTTCGAAGCTTTAGATTGTAATGAATGAATATCAACTCATTCAATCTCTTGTTCTCCAATCTATTCCTTTTCCTATAATGGATGAATTCAAATGTAACACTCCACCATCGCATGACTCGAACTCGAATTCGACATCGATGGTGATATCTGAGCCCGTGTCCTGCGAGGGTGGCGTACTACATCACTCAGTCCAAACTCAGTATAATTTTTTTTGAAAACACAAACATACACTATGCAGAAATCAATTAACATACACAATCACCAGTAAGTACAATGATCACGGGGGCCCTTTTTATAAATACAAATTAATTCAGTCCGTTGACTTTACAAATTGACCTAGTCATTTGTACAAAAATTCAGAAAATATATTTTTTTACAGAATTTATCAGACACTAATGCATAGCGAACTGATCCCGACCTCTTCTCTCACTCACAGGCGGTTGTTATACGCCCGTTGCCTAACGGGGTATTCTTTTGGGTCCTGAAAAATAATTGCAAATTTTGGGTGAGTTTTACGAACTCAATGAGGAACCATCATCGATGGTTCACTCGATTCATGCAACACATCATTTCACATAACATATATTCACATTGTTGCATTTTTAATCACATTGCACAATTTCACGTGAACATAGACAATTTGATACATTTCATTCTATTTGACATCCATAACCAATTGAATTCATAAAACACTCAAGCATAAGCCAATTGTTTCATAATTCACATTCAGAATGATTGGTATCACAGAAACATAAGGCAGTTAGCCTTTCACTCAATCAAAGAGATTAAAAATTAGATGTATATGACATACGGATGTGACACTTTTCTAATTTATTTCGGTGTTGTGATCGAGCGTCTGAATTGTCCCAATATGGGCGCATTAATCGTTGAACTTGAGGCTCTAAACTGTCCTATTATGGGCGCATTAATCGTTGAGCCTGAGGCTCTGAAACACTGTGGGCTCGAGGCCCAAATATGTTGAGCTTTAAGCTCTCGGTGGCTGCTCCTGTCACAACTGTCATTTACTGATCAAGCATTCATGCGTGGAATGCATATGTCAAAATAAAGTAAAGCCAACATCATAATCAATCCCAAATTAACACATTCATAAGTATTTTACAATTAATCACATTAAAATCACATATGACACTTCTATGTCATACTCTCCCAATACATCGGACCTCCTGTTCGGAATCTAGTCATAAACAAATGCACAAGCCCACCACTCTTCTCCACAGTGTTATAATTGCAAAATAATAAACAAATAATAATTGAGAAACCATCTAGGTTACTCAAAAATAACTCCCGAAGCAAAAGCATGGACATCTCGACCACGTCTGTGAGGTGATGTTCCAAAAGCGCCTCTAAATAGTCCAAAATATACACCATCACCAAAGGTACACTCAGAAATATTTAATAATGCACATGTAGCAATTAAATGTGTATAATGCATGTTCGTGACATTCCCGACACTATTTCACAATTTCCCATCACAAAAATTTCCTCTAAAAATTAGAAGGTCATAGACACGAAAATCACGCAATTTGGACCTCTATAGGTTCAATTATAAATAAAAGACGGATCAGAACAATCATTACTCGGTCCTCTCACTTCAACCTAATTAATCCCCGTCAATTTCATCTCTAAAAATTTCTAATTTTACAAATAAATGAAATTAAATATTATACAAATTCGATGCCTCAAGAATCGGGTCAATCGGATGTCGGATGAAAAAGTTATTGGAGAAAGAATTAAATTAAGACCAAAATAGAAATAATAAATAATAAAAAAA
>JANIHY010000008.1:40322043-40335984 GCA_027479065.1 Erythroxylum brevipes
GCAACTCAGTGGGATTAACTTTGCAATTAGAGAGATGAAGAAGCCCGGTGGTAAGATGTGCCCGTTATTGGTTTCCTGAAAAACAACATCAATTCATCAGCTAATCCAGCCCACATGTCATCTTGCAATATGCTAGCTGTTAGACTATATATTACAAAGAAATCCTGATTATACTTGATTGACATATAAGGAAAAAACTAAATAGAGTATATTAAAAACATGTCGATAAAATCTGCAATCAAGACAAAATTCAAGCATTTATTCAATCAGTCATGATGGAGGTAGCATTTGGCAATTTACACAATTTGTGATGAATTTTGTATATTCCGGGCATTGTTATATAAGTTAGTAAATTATTTTATCAATTTAACAATTGGCAGTCAATGGGCTTGTCTCCGTTTGCATGGTATGGGAAGAAAATGTTGTTTGTTGATAAGAAAGCCATGTATAAGAGATTTTTTAGGCAACCTTTGATCTTTCCACTACGAGCCAGCTTTCAAATGCCTTTTGCGTCTCTTGACTCTAACAATGTTAAAGGCATATTTATGAGGACCTAAACAGATAAAACTAATTTATGATTCATCTTAAAGAAAAGTAATTCTTATTAAGTACCAATGAAGAAGAAACTTACCTCAAGACATATTCTACCAAACTAGCCACATTCCAAATAATGGAGAGGGATAGTAATTCTCTTTCTTTACACAAGTGATGTGAAAGATTAACTAATCCAGTACTTAATTGTTTTATGGAAATAAAGACTTACTTATGCATCAATGGAGTTTCAGCTCCCACATAATATTATTACTTCCATTGGAATTCTATCTAACACAAGTTAAAGAAAAATAACATTAAGCCTACAAATATTAAAACCAGTAAGTAAAGCTGCAGCTTGTAGGTTTAGCATTTGTGGACCAATTTAACAAATAAGCTTCAACTTCACAAAAGGAGTAGTCAAGTACACTTCTAAAAGATCTCTTCCCCTCAGCAGTTTCCAACACAAAAATTTGCTAAACATAGATACCAAACAGAAAGTGGGAACCATATCTCTACCATTTACAAAGTAACATTGGAACTAGCATCTTAACTCATCACATCAGACCATAGGCTGTAAAATATACCACCAGAGAATACATACCAAAAGATGCAAGTAAATGAACAAAATCATAAAACAAAACATCCACAGCTATTTATTTGACACCAGATTAATCTATTTACTTCGCATTTATGAAGATTGTGGCACTATCACAAAACATCCACAGCTAAAACAATATGCTTACTTGCTCAAATAAAAATGCTAAAGCTGCGTCACCAACTAAAGCTGCGTCATCCCATGTTCGCATCACAATAAGTACTTTAACATTGTTCTCTCTGATAAGTCCTTTAGCTGCAAGAAGATTCAGATATGAAATTTATATCTTGAAAACTTAAGCCTCAATTTTGGCTTTGGACTGACCAACGTAGCCGTAAATCACAGCAGAGATCCGGTGTCTTGATACTTACGACTCTAGTTTACGACGAATTAGTAATCAATTCTAGAGATATAAACCCAACGTTTATAAGAGGAGATTATAAGAAATCTCCATAGCGGATCAATTTTGTATTTCGATTTGTCATGATAGATCTTATTATTACTCAATTTCTACTAGTCTTAAGGTAGACACTAAATGCCTTTTGTGAAAGAAAAAAAGGACAAAGAACTGAGTCGTACCTGCATCAGCTGCTTGCAAGGGGTCTCCGCTAGAGTGCTTGAAATGCAGAGAGAGCTGGTGATGTTTCGTGCCACTGTTAAAGTTTTGGACGGCGACTTGGATCCATGGCTGTTTTTGCTTCTTTACACAGATTATGAGACGTCTTCGTTATGAGGGGCGGGATACGACGTCGTCTCATCTGCTTGGGAGGCGGGAGATTTAATTAGCAAAATGTTGTCGTCTTTCTCGGGCGGGTTCCGCGGAAGAAAGCTAATTCCTCCCCTATCCCGACGTCTAACTCTCCAAGACGTTGTGGATAGTACTTTGCCACATCCTACTTTTTAAACGACGTAAATAACATAGGTTTTCAATGACGTCTGCCTCCAACGACGCCAAATTTTGCCACCTCTCCTGACGTCTACAAAGACGTCCCCAAAGCCCATACAATTCGCGACGTCTTAAACAAAGACAACGCGAAATGTGTCTTTTTGTTGTAGTGACTTCCAAATTGATCTCACCAAGAAACTAGAAGTCGTAAGAAAATAAAAGCAGCGCTATAAACAAAATAAAGTGATAATTAATTTTCAAAAAATAAGAAAAAGGAAGCAGCTAATACTTGGAGAAAGTTTTACTTTTTGTCGAATAATAATTGACGATCTAAAAACCCCAGAACATTGCTTATAAAGCTCTATTTATGAGCTCATGATATCTTGCATCAACTTATGGGCAACAACTGTTGTAACAGTGAATAACATTCCTCTATTAACTTTAGCTTTCTTTGTAAAATTCAATCTGAAATAAACATTAGGATTCAAAAACACCAAACTGCAAACATTGTAGAAGAAAGTTGTCTTTCTCATCAATCATTGATGACTGCAAGGTATTGTGTGTACAAAGAAGATCTATGTTTCGTATTGGCCTTGATTGCTTCTGTTGCCTTCTCCATGACATTAAAAAAAACTCATTGTTGTCTTTTATTCACTACCGGCCAAGTGAAACACTCTCACCAAAGGCTCACAAACTCAGATAACAAATAGAAACCAAAATTCTCTATTTTCCAGTATAATTATGGAAACCTTCAATCCAACATTAGACTTACTATATTGAGATGCAACCCACTTATCAATTGTAAACATTTGTCTTAACTCTTTCTACATCATAGCAAAAGACTAAAGTGATAGGAAATTCGTTGCAAATCTTGTCACAACATGACGAAACAAATTCCTATCATTGATAAATTCCTTTCTCATTAAATTCAACACTCATGCATGATTATAGATGAACTTGGCCACCTTTTTAGCTTTCTACATAGTCTCATTAATAACAAGAAAAAAACCCGAGATCCCTTTATATTCTCCAACATTAAGTCAATATGATGTGCATCATATGGAGTCCAAAAAGAAGAATTATACTTGTTTTGCAACATTCTTCCTGTCGCTTTATAAGTGGAATTATTGTCATGTATGAACTGAACAATGTTTTCTGCCCCCAAAAAATTAATGATAGGTTCATATCTCCCATTTGTTCAATCATCGCACATGATTGAACACTTATAAGTAGTCTAATCCATTCTTCTTTCTCCTAAATAACTTAGCAATTCAAAAGTTTACCTTTTAAGTCATCAATCAAAGAAGCTTTGTATCTCGGACCATAAGAGGCTATAGCGTCCACCATAGGCTAATAATAGTAAGATTCGAAAGCATTGAATGATGCATTTCTATCAGACCTCCATTTAGCTACTACCATATTAACATTGTAAGTTGCATCTCCTAATTGGATGACAATAAAAATTAAATTTTAGGCTTCAGGAGTTGTTCCTGGTGCAAAAAAAATATTCGAGTTGAACAATTTTGGCATGTCGCCTGCATGTGGTTAGGTCAACTTAGGCCAAAGGCCAAAATTGACATCTTTACAGGATGAACCTAATTTTTTATGATTACATCATACACAATTCAATTTTATCCAACACAATCCAATTTTATTCAACACAATCCTTAAATGAGGAAAACCAACAATTCAGTTATTCAACATACACAATTACATAATGCTCATGTCTATCATATGTAATATAACTCATTTTATATGATTACATCATACACAATTCAATTTCATTCAACGTAATCCAATTTTATCTAACAAACTTCTTCAATAAGAAAAACTAACAATTCAATTATTCAACATACACAATTACAAAATATGCATGTCTTGATGTAATTCAATCCTAGTTCGATGATTGTACTATGTAATGTGCTGTACATGCATTTTATAGAGTATGCTCTATTTATGGTGTATTAGAGTAATTTAAGTGTTTTAAATGTATTATTGAGGTTATAACAGAGATCACAAATAGACTAAAGATGGTTCTAGACTTGATCGAAAATTTCTCAATTTTTTTTTTGAAAACACCAAAAAGCTATAAAATGAGTCCGAATGAGTTTTAAAAGCCTCGAAATGTGCTTTGGAGATTTACGTAATACTTTTGAATGAAATCCTGATGATTTCAATGACATTTAGTGATTTTATATTCAATCCGAAAATCCTTTTAGGCAATTGATAAGTTATCGCATAATTTCAAAATATGATGAAAAGCTTTAGAATTAGGATTGGAGTCCATAAGAACTGAAATGAGTCAAAACGGAAGTTGTTTGAATAGAATTCGGGTACTATGAAATTATTAGACTAAAATATCCTTTTTGGAAAATAATGAGTATTGATGATTTTAAACTCGTTCAAAATTTTTAAAAGCATCCAATCAATAAGTATTGACCCTGATTAGAGTATTTCATGGTCAACTTGAAAAAAAGACGGTTGTGGAAAGTTTTCGAGATTTAATTCGGATAGTAGGTCAATTGAATGCATTAAAGGGCGATTTGGTCTTTTTGTACTAATCAAGGGCAATTTGGTCTTTTTGCATATTATCTACAATTTTTCATGGTTTTGGAGCATAAATTAGTGAGATCTTGATCAAGTGGAGGTATTCATCAAATACCAAGAGATTGTGTGAATATAGAAGTGGTTTTAAAATGTGTTATGCAGGTTTTTGAGATTTAGGAATCTTAGAAAAACAGTCGTTATGCTGCCAAAATTTTTAATAAAATGTTTTGAAAAAAATTTCCATTATTTTCTGCACTTGTAAAAGTTAAAGTATAAAAGGTTTTTAATAGTTGAATGGCTTGGCTTTGCAGGGACTCTTTAGTTGAGTTAGATTTTGATTAGAGGGCTACAATGGGGTCATCGGGAGGGCTCAACTCAGGTTTCGAAAGGGGAACTCCTTAATGGATCCTTTCACATCATAGGTAATATAACTCATTTTGTATTAATTTATTCATTAATATAACCACATCACCTACTTGTAAACAAGAATATTGATTTCAAATTAGCCTTGTGATTTAGTTTGTTGTATGAATTATTATATAAAAAATAATTATGAATAAACCTAGAGATTTTGTGTCTCGTATTCAAATATTAGATTGGAAACATATCTACATAGATTAAGTATAAATCAAATTCGTTATAACTAAAATTAGTAAATTAAATTTAACTATTAATTCAAATTTGTATTCACAATAAAATTTATCATATGTCATCTTCAATTATTATAAAAACATAATTTCTTAAATTATGAATTAAAAAAAGATTCAAACTAATCAAAATTAAAATTTAAATTAAAAATTAAATTTGAACAAAAGAAATTCAATAAAAATTCTTAATATGTACACTAAATTCTGCCCAAATAATTCAAATTAAATTGAAATTATATAGATAGGCTTAATTTAATGTAATTTGCTATCTAATTTTTTTATAATTTTATTTGCAGTTGTAAATTGTAATAATCCAATCCAATCCAATCAAATTCCAAATACTAACCTAAGGCCGTGACTTATTATGAATTTCTATTTCCAAACCAAACATATAAAGAAGAAAAAATCAATCAACAAATAAACAAATTAGATAAACAACACACTTTGTCCGTTTCATTCAAATCCAAATCCAAATCCAAATCCAATCATTCCCAACAATTCAATTCCAATTTTCTCCAATCATTTGCAATCTCACAATCAAAAATTCACAAATGCAATTCAAGTTTAGGAGTAGCAAAAATCTAAAACACACAAAAATATCACAAATTCAGTAGTCAAGTCAGCTTTTTGGTGGGTCATATTTGAACCAGATCTGGGTTTTGTGGACGATGAGCAGGAGGTAGGAGCAAGTAGAGATGGTGGAGATGTATTGAGCCAATAACAACTGGAGGATTGACGGAGCGAGGCAGCAATAGTCGAAGCTAAGGAGGAGGAGGAGAGGCATGGTGGAGATTGGAGTGGAGGAGATAGAGTCGCAGTGGAGAGGGAGGTGTACAAACTAGCAGGGGAGGGGGGATGCGATGGCGTCGCTGTGGAGGACAACGACGACAAATAACAATGACAAAGGGTGAGAGAGAGAGTGGCGTGTGAGAGAGAGAGAGTGAAAGTTGAGTGATGGAGTTGGGTTACTAGGGGTTGGTGATTTTATTAAATTAATTTTTGCTATTTAGTCCCTCTACTTTTCAAATTTCATGGTGCCGCCTGGTATTTTACCAATATTTTAAATACCGATCGATACTTGGTGAAACCTCCAATACTGACCTGTGGAGCCCCAATACCCCCTTGGGAGGATACGGGAGTGCCACATGGGACTCATAAATAGGCGTAAACAATAGACTAATGCGGAAGCATGTCAAAAACACTAAACATTCATTACATAAATTTTCATAAACTGAAGCAAACATACATTACATATCATAAGTTCAAAAAACCAACATGTATTATGGTTATTACAAATTCATAAATACATCATATATAAGCCAAAAATCAACTCAAAATACAATTTTCTCAAAACAAAAACTCAAACTCCATTGGCCATTGCAGTTGACTCATCCCAGTCCTTATTATCCTCACTCTGAACCTACATGGGACAAATTTACCATGCTAAGCATATAGCTTAGTGAGTAATAACTAAACTATGTCTAACCACAATAGATACTGAATCATGTTATACAAAAGCATCTCAACATACTGAAATTCAGAACAAAATAAGATTATTTTAATGAAAACACTTTGCATGCTAAAGTTAGACATTTCAATAGTAGAATAGAACATACAGAATACAGAATAGATTTTCAAAATAGGATGTTAACCCATCAGATCAAAAGTATGGTTTGTTTCTTATCAAACCTTATCAGAGATCAAAGTACAAAACGAGTTAGACTGTAAATTCATGAACAGAAGTGGGTAACGGGATTTATACACAAGATACCATGATTGGCATCACAAAATAGAAGAGATCGAAGTCTCGACACCAAAGTGTCTAAAAGAGACTGAAGTCTCGACACCGAAGTATCCAAAAGAGACTGAAATCCTGACATCGGAGTGTCCAGAAGAGATCGAAGTCCCGACACTGAAGTGTCTAGAAGATACTGAAGTCTCGATACTGGAGTGTCCAAAAAAGATCGTAGATCGAAGTCCCGACACCGAAGTGTCCAGAAACAACTGTAGACCATTCTAGACATGCCTATTTACCCACGACTAGGACGTGACAATTACAAAACCAAATAAGTTCATTTCATAAGGAAAAATAATTAGTCAATCATATTCACATGCATCAAACAATTCTAACATTCATTGTCTCGTGTTTAGTACACAATTAGCATAAACACAATTCAACTAAGTACTAAACAAAATAAAGTAAAGTGTGAGCGTCCTAAAGATTACTGACGACTTTGGAAATCATTCAATGGAGCAATCAATAGCAAAAAAATAGTTAAAATCAAAACCATAAAAAATTTCTTACTGAATTACTTAAAAATTTGTTTGTCTAAATTACTTACAAAAGAGACTATCTAAAATACTTACAAAAGCTCCCTTATTGCTTATTGCCTCGAAGTCCCGGTAATATTTGAAATTGGTCGCTCTATGGTTTCCTTTAAAACATTTAATACAAACACATATCATTATTGTGCATGATTAAGACTTCATTAATGCAAATTCATGTATATTGAATATGCATGATGCATGTTCATGACAAAATCTGGGTTTCTTATCCTTAATCTTGCCACATTATCAATCATGTGAAACCATACTCAATTTCTCAATCTAGATTTATCTAATAACCAAATTTTGGGTCCACTTTGCTAAATCATTCTCATCGAGAAATTGAGGAAATTTGATAACACTTCCTTCTAGAAAGTTTGTCTTCCAAGTCTTAAGTTTCTAATGAAACCAAGATCATTCCATTTGGTTTTGTATACTGAAAGTTATACTCAAAAGATCTCCAACTGTACTTAAGCTTCAACAGAAATCTTATCTCAACTTCCAATTAGATTATGAAATTCTTAGAGGCGGAATTTGAATTCAATCTCTTTAGAAAATTTGTATCCTTATAACTCTAGTTTAGTTATGATAAAGAATCACTTTATTTGGAAATCTACAGATCTAGATATAAGTAAAATATCAAAGTATGTTTAGTAAAATCATCCCAGTTATTATACTTCAGTCTAGTCACAATTTCATCTTAAATTCATCAATCAATCCACTTCAGATGATTATAAATTTTGATGGGAATGAAAATCAATGTCTTATGAATCCATTGGTTTAAAAATCAAGTTATTTGGATGTCAGGTGAAGAAGTTATAATAAAAGGATCAAAGTATGTTAAAAAAATAACGCCTTCAAAAAGTATGGAAGTCATGATCGTGAGCCTGCACGACCACGACATTCCATATTCTACATGATTGCGACCCACTAACCCCTTTAGCAAATTTCTGCACGATCGCAACATCCTCCTTCTTCACCAAACTAGATTTCTTCTTCTTCTTTAATTCTTTTCCCAAATTTTCTCACTTTCATCCTATTCAATGAACAATTATATCACTTCAACCAATTCCTCAACTTCCATTTCAGTTCTACAATACACAACAAAACCAAAATTTCAAATTGAAACCAATCATCAAAATAGAGCACTATTCACGTAACTCGTTCATACTTTTCTCCATTTTCCCCATCTTCTTCCTCTCTTCTCCTTAATCCTTCATCACTAACTTGTATACTTTCCTTCACCATTATATTTCACTTCTATACCATCTGAAATCATTCAAAACACAACTAAAAAATCAAGCTTATAGTCAGACACTAAAAACTGATACATACATATATTTCGCCATTTCCAACTTTCTCTCTCTACTGTTAAAGTTGTAACATTAACAACTTACAAATCAAAATAGGATCTATAACTATACGGTTTTACTCCACATCTCTGCTTTGGTCTACTTCATTAAGGTTCCCTTTTTAAATCACATGCAACCAGGTTACACTTTCACTGCTCAATATATCAACTCATCCGAAACCTCTCTCTCTACTACATAACTCATCTTTCTCATTGCTAACACTGAATTTGCTTCATACATAACTTATGCATGTTTTCATTTCTAACACATAAAACATCAACAAACTCATTCATAGAATTTAGAAACTTAAAACTTTACTTACCTGATTCTTCAAACAAATTCTAGCTGTGACAGTGAAGAGCAAAGTTTCGGTGGATGGGGGGAAAAAACAACAAGAATAGGCAGAAACAAATGCTAGCTGGGTTGAAATGTTTGCATGCAGAGAATAACACTAATGTAAGAATCAAGACCAGTATTTAGGTGATGAGGGTTTAGTGATTTTCGAAGAACACTAACAAAATCTGAAGAACAACAAAGCTCTAGTGATTTTCCTTTCAAAACCATGTGCTTACGCGTGTTACTAACACCTTATCATGTGTCACCATGCATTTGTACCACTTGTCATGCATATAGGAATGCCACCTTGCATAATGCCATTTGTCTATTTTCTTCTAATCTAAAATACTCCAAAATTTTTAGAAAAATTCTTAAAATTTTCAAAAATTTCAAAATAATTCCAATAGTCTCGGAATAAATTTTCGACAATTTATTCACATTTATAAATCCATTTTACCTAGAAAAATGTTAATGAATCCATGCATAATTTATTTGAATGTGTCAAAATTCATATGTACATATCAACGAATATTCAATTATACACCCCTAACATGGGGTGTTACATGACCTGTATTCATACCTAGTACCAAAAGGGATAGTACCATTCTATTTTTTGACCAGTATGGTACCTTTCTGCCGGTACAGAATGATATCCGTAAGCTTGACTTTTGGTTTATTATATCTCATACATATAGATATTTGTAGGCCTTATATAGTAACGTTGTGTAATTCTAGATATTTTCTAAATTTTATTGATGACTATTCTTGTTATGGTCATGCGTTCTTACTTAAAGAAAAGGATGAAATTCTTGAGAAATTCAAGATCTTTAAGGAAGAGGTTGAGAACTAATTGGAAAGGTCCATCAAGATTGTCAAGTTTGAATGTGGAGGAGAATATTATGACAAAAATAGGGTTCTAGGATAAAAAAATTGTTTGTCTGCTAGATTTGTGCAATCATGTGGAATAGTCACCCATTTCACTAAGCTAAGTAGTCCTGAGCAAAATAATGTGGCCGAAAGGCATAACCACATTTTAAATAACATAATGAGGTTAATGTAGAGTAGGACTAACCTACCTAAATACCTTAAGAGATAAGCCATACAAACTGCCTTATATATACTTAATAGAATCCTAAGCAAATTAGTAACAAAGACACCATTTGAAATCTAAAAAGGGTGAAAGCCTAGCCTTGCCCACATTCATATTTGGGGCAACCCTATTGAGGTAAGTTTATATAATCTTTAGTTTCTTGTTCTACTCATTGTTATTTTGTTGGATATCTCAACCACTCTAAAGGCCACAAATTTTACTGTGGAGAAGGAGGGTCAAGAATTATAGAGTCACAAATAGCTAAGTTTTGGAATATGATGTCTATGATGAGAGTGGTCCTTCTTACCCTTCAGATGAGAGTGGTCCTTCTTATCACTCATCCACTTAGAACTAGTGGATCAAGGTCTTGATACCATACTAGTAAAAGAATAGGAACCCATACCTGTATAAACTAAGTTTCTTAAGGTACAAGAATCAACTCAATTGAAAAGATCCACTAGAGTGAGAAGACATGCTATTTTATTTCATTACATAGTCTATTTAGGTGAATAAGGCTATGATATTAGATATATTGTCGATCCAGTTATTTTTTCAAAAGTTATTTCTAGACCTCATATAGATATGTGGTTGGATGGAATAAAAGATGAGATGGAATCCATGAAGCATAATAAGGTATGAGAACTTGTTGATTTACCTTAGAATTGCAAATCTATCAATTTTAAATGAATTTTCAAGAAGAAAAAGGACTCTCATGGTAAAGTTGAGCAGTTTAAAGCTCAGTTGGTTGCCAGAGGATTCACTTAAAGAGAACATGTAGCACCCCCTTACCATAGGGTATACTCCGGGACGCCCGTAGGTCATTCCGATACATATCCTACGATAAGGGTGAACTACGATCAATCACAATTGTACCTCATATGGCATCAAGATCATAAAGCATCAATATGAAAATCACTAATTTTTTTGAAACCATAAATTTTCTTCATTATATTGCATCAAAAGCAGCAATTTACATAACTGTCAGTTTTTCACTATCTGTACATTACTCCAAAAGAAATCTACTACAAAAAGCCTAACTAGGTCATCTCTCAAAAATGCCAGCTGACTGACCTGTGAGCCATGATTTCTCTTGCCAACATGATCTACACGACAGGAAAGGCCCTCTGGAGCTAGGAGTCTACTCTCTCGGTCCTAAACAATAATTTGCAATTTTGAGTGAGTTTGCGAACTCAATGAGGAACCATCATCGATGGTTCACCCAATTCATTCATTAATCAAACAGATCACAGTTATAGCATAATAACCCATTCAGATGTACCACATGATTATTTACATGAACACAAAGCGTTTGGCTTTTCACTCAATCAAAGTCATTCAATAAAATGCATATGTAATGTGTATGTGACCCTTTTTTCAATTTATTACGTTGTTGTGACCGAGCGCCTAAACTGTCCCAACAAGGGCGCATTAATCGGTAAGCCTGAGGCTCTAAATCACTGTAGGCTCGAGGCCCAAATACGTTGAGCTTAAATCTCTCGGTGGCTGCTTCGGTCACAACAGCCAATTACTGATCATGCATTTATGCATGGAATGCATATGTCAAAATAAAGCAAAGCCAACATCATAATCGATCCCAAATTAACACAGTCAACACATAGTTCACACTCAATCACATTAAAATCACAATCACAAGTAGAGCACTCCTATGTCATAATCTCCCAATACATCGGACACCTTCGGTCCGAAATTCAGGCATAAACAAACGCACAAGCCCACCATTATTCTCCACAGTTTTATAAGTGCAAAATTATAAACAATTAATAATTGAGAAACCATCTAGGTTACTCACCAAATAGCTTCCGAGCTAATGCTGGGAAGTCTCGACAACGTCCGTGGGATGGCGTTCCAACTGTTCCTCTATAATATTCAAAATATTCACACATTATCAAATGCACAATCGGAAAGATTAAATAATGCACATGTAGCAATTTAGATGTGTACAGGGCATGTTTGTGACATTTCCGACATTATTCCACAATTTCCAGTCACAAAAATTTCCTCTAAAAATTAGAAAGCCATAGACACTAAAATCACCCAATTCAGACCTCTATAGATCCAATTATAAATAAAACATAGACTAGAAAAATGATTACCCAGTCCCCTCACTTTGACCTAACCAATCCAGGTCAATTTTTATCTCTAAAATTTCTCAATGTCACATAGAAATGAAATTAAATATTTCACGACTCCGATGCTTCGAGAATTAGGTCAATCGGATATCGGATGGAAAAGTTATAAACAAAAGAGTGGAGAGAGGTCAGTGTAATAAAAATACATGTCCTAGTCGACTAGTCGGAAGTTGTAGTCGACTAGGTCGAATACAATGACCGACTGGAAGTTTTTTTTCTTTCTTCTGCCAACATCCCAACTTTCACAAGTCATAACACCTTACTCCGAACTCTAAATGGGACAAATTTGGTATCAATTTCAAGATACAAGAGAGCTCTACAAGTTTTATGAAGGACACAAAAAACAATTTTATCTTTAAGGGTGTCAAAAATGCACTCAAAGACACTGCCTAATCACACATTTACTACAATAGTACAACATCTTTCTAAAAATCATAACTTTTCATTCCCTTAGCCAAAAATTCCAAATTTTATATCAATCAAAAGAGTAAAACAAATTATACAACTTTCATGAACAACTTGGAAGCCAATTTCATCTCTAAACAAATCAAATTTTCAAACAAAGTTTCAGCCTACCTAAATCATTCTCAACAATAACCCATTCTTTCAAACTTCATAACTCCACATCCCCTTGGCGAAAAATTCCATACCATATAGCAATAAAAAGCTCAGACAATATAATACAATTATCAAGATGGATTTAGAACCAAATTCCATCTCTAATTAGGTCAAATCCTCACATTAATGTGGCTGTCCAGTTAGGGTTTATGAAATCAGCATTTAACCTAAACCATAACAAACTTTACAAATTTATATCTTTCAATCCTTACATCCAAAATTCACAAAGAATACCTCATTAGAAATGAAAACAATACTCTACAACTTTTCAGAAAGTCACTTGATCCAATTTCACCCTTAACACTCCAGAATTAATATCAGAGCAAAAGAAGCACAAAACCTATGCACTTAGAGTCACTTGCACACAAAACACATTTTGGGCTGAATTACCACCTGAAATTTTACAGACCATAACTTTCAATATACACATCAAAAAAATTCATACTTAGTGGCATTAGAAAGCTAACAAAAAAAATATGTAACTTTCATGAAGACCAAATTAGCAAATTCAATCCAAATCAACTAAAACAAGATCATCAAAGTTTCAGGTCTCAAGGTTCGGATTATTGTTCCCACAGCACCTACAACTCACTTTCCATGCCAAATTTAAAACCCTTAAAGCCATAATTGGACAAAACTTCCTTCATATGAAATCTAGCCATACTTCTTAGGTTTAATTTAAGCCAAACCTCAACTCAATAGCACAATCATAACAAAAGTTATGAGTAAAAATCTGAAACCTACACAAAGTGAATTTTCCAGATTCTCATATCTAACTCTACTCCTTTCATTCCAACATCATTCCTACATCAATAAGCATTCCATTTAGTCACTAATTCAGCCACAATTTCATCTAGATCT
>JANIHY010000008.1:40524240-40536017 GCA_027479065.1 Erythroxylum brevipes
GGGTCTTAAATCTACTTTGTTTTCTTTAAGAAATATCTGTTTAGGTGTTTCTTTTGTTATGGGTGTATCAACTTTTGAACTGCAAGATCCAGCAACATATTCAGTAAGCTTGAGGCTTATATCTTCACAATTTTCAATATTCATCTGCATAAGTTCACTTCCTCATTTTAAGAGGCTTGAAACTTCTCGAGAGATACCTGGAAGATTAACAATATCGATAAAGTCTGAAATATTATCTTTGATATGACGTATCTCAGAATCCAATTTACGAACTTCTTTCAATATCTGAAGTTGAAGGTCTTCTACCCGAGTAAGAAAATCTGCTAAAATATTTTTGTCAGTTTTAATAATTTCAATATCAAAAATATATTCAGAAAGTAATGTTTGCCATCTAATTAATCTTTTATATTCAGGTCTGCTGGGTAAATTATTTTTAATAAAGGCCTTTACCTGAGTATTATCAGTTCTTAACAAGAATCTTTTTGGAAGTAAAAAGTAATAGAATTTTTTACAGCTTTTTACTACAGCAAGTAATTCTTTTTCATTTATATGATATCTAGTTTCAGTATTAGTAAACATTCCTGAACAATATCTACATAAACTTTCTCCTATTTTTTCTTTATTATTATAATCTATTTTCTTTAATACTCCACTCCAACAGAGTTCAGAAGCATCAGTTTCTAATATTAAATCATCTTTTTCATTTGGTAAATATAATTTGGGTAATGTACAACATAATTCTTTTATCTGTTTTACTTGATTTTCTAACTCAAGTGTAAAACTAAATATCTTATCTTTTTTAAATAAATCTTGAAAACATTTTCTTAACTTTGCTAAATTTTTTATAAAATCAGAAGCATAAGTTAAAACTCCTAAAAAGCTTTGTACTTGCTTTTTATCAATTAATTTATTAGGGAATTGAGAAATTTTTTCTAAAATATGATTTTGTAATTCTATTCCTTGACCATCTAGTTTCATGCCTAAAAACTCTACATTATTTTGTAAAATCTTTGATTTCTTTTTTGATAATCCTAATCCATGTATTATGCAAATATCAGCAAATTTATCTAACTCTTTTAAATGAGTAGGCATATTCTGGGAGGCAACTAAAATATCATCAACATAAACATATATAAAATCATAATTCTTAAAAATATTATCCATTTTTCGTTGAAATATTTGGGGAGCATTTTTTAATCCAAAAGGCAGAACAAGCCACTCATATTGACCTTGAGGAGTAGAGAAAGCAGTATAACTAATACTATCAGGATGCATTTTTATCTGCCAAAATCCACTTTTACAATCAAATTTTGAAAATATCTTTTTGTTTCTAGTTCTATTTATAAGAGTTTCTTTATGGGAAAGAAAATATCCATCAAATACTGTGTTATCATTTAATTTTTTATAATTTATGACCATTCTAGCTTTTCCTCTAACTTGTTCCGCATGTTTTCTGACTATAAATGCAAGGGAACTATGAGGTGATTGGCTAGGTCTAATAAATCTAGCATCTAATAATTATTTTATTTGTATATGAAATTCCTTATGATCTTCCTCATTATATCTCATTGGTTTTACTCTTGTAATTTTAGTTTTGTCTATCATTTCTAATTTAGCATATATATGATTTTTATCCCAAAATTGTAAAGGATTTTCAGTATAACATCTTTCTAGTTTTGTTGTGACATTATCTATGGCTAAATCAAGCTGTCTTAATTCAATCTGGTATTGTAATAAAGGCTTTTTTTTTGGAAAAATTGGTTTTTCTGTATAGCCGAAATCACCACGCTGGGCTAAGCGAGGGATAAAGGAAATAGGAAATGATTTAGCATAAGCATGTTTAAGTTTTTTAACTGTTATCAAATGATGACAAGGTGTTTTAAATAAGACCTGATTAGCAACTGTATCAAAGGTTACTTTATGAAATAACTGCAAAAATTATTTCCTAATAAAATATCAGTACCCGTATTATAGAAATAAAAGGGTGGACATTTTATTAAGAAGGAACCTAACAAAATTATCAGTTTTTCTATTCCTTTATTAATTTCAATGATATTATTTGATATATATTTTCCTTTAATTTTAGGTAAATCTTTATGATAAGCTTGTGGATAACATTCAGGGTTACACAAACATGTTCTTGATCCACTATCAATAAAGGCAGCAAAATATTATGCTTTATATTCCCTATAGGTTAAGCCTATGGGAATATATATGCTATAACGACTTGTCATTTAGGAATATAAATTAATTTTCCATTATGAGTTATCTTTAATCCATAAGAAGTAATCTGGTAAGGTTTAACATTCTCAAGAAATGTTATTCCTAACATTATTTCTAATGTATTATTAAATCCTTCATTTTCTATTAATAATCTAATAGGTAATATATCTTGTCCAAATGTTATTAATGTTTCTATAGCTTCATCTATTGAGTGTAATTCACCATTAAAATTTGTATATTGATGTACTTCATTTAACTTGTATCTTTGTAATCCACTTGAGTTTTGGGTAGAACAATGGTATCAGAGCCTCCTCTAGGTAACCACTACGTCTTGTGTTCGAATCGCAGTGATAACTATCCTGCACTCACAAGGCCTGTAGATGTCCGCTAACCAAGCGGATGCGTGGTGGGCCTATAAGATTTGATTCCGCCTTACCTTCAACTTGAGTTTTGGGTACCTCTATTCTTTGCTAAAATTCCAGACCCTTGGGGATAAAAATTGATAGAAACTTATAATCCTAGAAATATAGATACTTTAGGCAGAAGAATAGAACATGTTAGAGATAAATTAAGTAATTGGTGTGCTGATGCAATCTTAGCTAAAGCTACGAAAGGATTAAGAAAAAAAAATCTGTTATCATTTAATTTTTTATAATTTATGACCATTCTAGCTTTTCCTCTAAGAAAAAAAAATTCTGTTATCATTTAATTTTTTATAATTTATGACCATTCTAGCTTTTCCTCTAACTTGTTCTGCATGTTTTCTGACTATAAATGCAGGGGAACTGTGAGGTGATTGGCTAGGTTTAATAAATTTAGCATCTAATAATTCTTTCATTTGTATCTGAAATTCCTTATGATCTTCCTCATTATATCTCATTGCTTATATATATATATATATATGCACAGTGAATAGAAAACAAAGCAAACGAATTTTCTTGAATAAACATTGACATTAATGCTTTCCAAATAGTGTTAGTGCATGAACTTCAGAGAAGTAAACAATGCACTTGTAAATGAACAACATTAACTAAGCACCAACGCAACTCCTATACGTGAACGATGTGAAACTAAGCACTAGGGAACCTGACTTGAGCGACCTGAACAAAACACCAGTGCAACACCTGTTCGTGAACGACGTGAAACCAATAGCACCTGACATGAATGAAGCACCAGTAGTACCTAACATAAATGAAGGAATCACCAACAAAACCTGAACGTAGACACTACTAGCTTTTTTGGAATTTAAAGAAACTCAAATTTGAAACTTTTCAAAAAAAATCCTTATTTTAGTTTTTTTGGGTAGACTTTACGTTTATCGCAAACTATCTTCCACAGTTGTTTTGCAAACCTCACCGACTTCTCAAGGACATAGCTAACCCATCTTCACTTGCTTCATTTCAGGTACTTAGTTTAATTGTATTATACTTAAAATTATAATAATTAATATCTATTCAATTGACCCATTACTTAAGTCTTTGCATAAATTGGAGGGGATTAGGAGATAAGTCTTAATCTGTATACTATGCCTGCAAAAAACAAAACAAAAACCTAAAAAGAACCCACGAGAAATTAATGATTTCTTCCTCGTCAATATTTTATTCCGATCTCAGCTTGTTAGATATTTTCTTTTAGAACTTGAATAAATCCCACGTGAACTTTTTATTATTTATCTTTTCTTGTTGCAACTTTGAATTAGTCAATAAGCTTGACCTAGTCTTTAGGGGTTAAGTAGCTAGCAGACGTGTGTCAGTAGTATAGCTAAATTATCTCCTTTTTTGTTAGTCTAGTAGCTTTAAATGTAAGCGATCCTCTGTGAATAAATTATTCCTTTACAAAGCAATTAAAACTCATCTCTTTCTTTCTACGATTTATACTCGTCCACACGTTTTTACTTTTTGAAACCTACATAAGGCACTCAATTCAGCGATAATCTCAAGAAGAACAAGTTGTTGATGAGAGCCAGGCATATTTCGATGCAATGAGTGGTAGGGACAGTCGTGAAAGGATCTTCAGCCTAGGCTCATTTGGCAACACATGTTATTCGCAATCCTCTATGTCCAGTATAGCAACATCTACTATATGGCTGACAGTGGAACGTATCCATCACCTTGAGAGCACAATGCAGGCCTTGATGGGTATAATAACTAAGCTCCAAAATGACATGGAGCAGTTGAGGAGGAGGGATAAAGACTCAGATCATCCGCGTTCACCAGGATAACAAGATTGTTGTTGTCATTTGGTTTTAATTTATGTACAATTTAATGTTTTTATTATCAGTTAAGAAATCTTTGTCCTTTGTACGATCAATTAATTTTCTGTTTAAACAAATTCAATATATAAACAAATCAAAAATTATGCATGGATAATTTCTAGCTGTTGACATTGAAATCAAATTTGATGTTGAGATTTTAAAAACAATTGTCATTCAAAAAGTCATTTATAAAGAGTTAAAGGTGACATCAGCAAATGTACAGGAGCTTCGAGCTCTAGATTAAGCAATGGGGGTAGCATTTCAAGAAAGAAAATCATTATCGATGGAAATACGCTTCCGTTACTAAATTATGTTATATTTACCGACAATTAGAGGTAAACTATCGGTATATGTCTAATGTTAATTTATCGACAGTTATTAAGAAACCGTTGGTATACGTTAACGTTTTTCACCGACGGAAAAGGACATCCGTCAGAAAAAATCCGAATAATCTACCGACGGTTTTTGGCAAACCATCAGTATATGTTTACATTTTTCACTGTATATCATAAACCGTCGGTAAATTATGACGACGGAAGCGTTCATTCTGTCGGTAAATATACCGACGGAAACTATATTCTTATTTACTGATGGAAACTATATTTCGTCGGCATAGTTTACCGAAAACGGTTTAAATGACGGAAGTTTTTGTCAATCAAATCCGTTGACAAATTATATTACCGACAGAATGTTAATGCATTCCATCGGTAATTTCCGTAGGTGAACACCCTTTTTCTTGTAGTGTAAGATGAGCTTTTGGTAGCCGCTTTCCATTGAATTATTATTTTAGGTTTTCTTAGCATCAAGAAAGGCTATGAGCAAGATTGAAGGATGATTCATCTCCACTTCAAAGCAGTAGGACACATATATTCTAGTTATTTCTCGTTTACTTTTTTTATGATAAGATTTTTATTTTGTTTTTATTTTTATTTAATTATGTTTAGTAGCTAAATCCCTAGTTAGGGTTACCGATATAGTTGATTGAGATGTTTCATTTATTAATGGATGATTAGATATTAAGTAGGTTGCATGTATTCTCTCTAATCTTGATTATTGGATTTACATCTAACTATCAACAATTCAATTTTAGGAATTATATGAAGGAATGAAAGGAGAATAATAATCCATGTACTAGGAAAATAAACATTCTAAATCTACAGGAAGAGATGCCCTAGACTATAGTGATAACTAATAGATTAATTATTCTTAATGAGTTTAATTAAGGTTAATTATGTATGTGAGAGGCAGTAATTTTTTAATTAGATATATTTATGTACTTCGAGAGAAAGCATAGATACATTAAGTTAATTATTATTTTAACCATAATAAGTAATCTTGCTAGATAACTAAGATTCCTCATAAGTGAATCATGAAACGCTAACATTTTGTTTTTTTGTTTTCTTCTTAATATTAATCATCTTGTTTTTACTAGTTTACTAATTTCATTTCTTTCTCAAATTTTGTTTACTTTAATTTAATTGATTTTTATGGGATTAATAAATTTTAGTAATTATAATTCTAATAAGATATATACTCGAAACTACTCCAACTTTTATAGGTTGTTACAATGTATATACTCAAAGATTAAATGGATCAATAGTAACTCTTTAATGGAAGACACACCCCCACTTAATTGAAAGAATCTAGTATTATTTCCAAATAATTGACAAAAAGCTTGCGTCACGCTTTAGCTTACTATCAAACGTTATCTCCAAATTAGATATTTCTTTTCATTTCTTTAACTATCAAGTTTAAATTATGTTCTTTGAAATTTGGATATAAAAAGCCATAAGCATTTATTCTTTCATTATTCTTATTATGCAAAAATGTGCATGTCTTTGTTGCTCATCTGTACTTGGCATTAGGATAACCTTGATTAGATCCTAGTAATAGAATGGGCCTCTAAAATTTCATTAAATACCAAAGCAAACTTATACATTTTCAAGATCATATTAAGTTGTTGTGTTCATCTACGATAATAAGAAATAAATGCCATAATATTCAGGTCTACAACTAATCTTTCATCTGATGCATACATTAAATTTACAAAGTCATTACTACCAAAGGTATTAATCATCATCTCAATTCAACAATGGATGAGAATTGGATATTCCAACACAAACGTGTATTAATTAGTTGGTTTAAGAGAAGATACACATTTATCAAAGTATACGTAAATTAATTAGTTCAAGTATATATGTCATTTAATATTTAAGAATAGTTGCATACTTTTGTGCAATTAAAGCAGTGAAGTAATAATATGAATAGGATAGCAGCAGACACAAAACATGTGGACTAATCTTATCAAATCGCGCACTTAGCTATTGTCTTTGTTTGTGCCAATATCCCTACCACAGGCTTATTTAACCATTCACTCAAACCTCCCTGTTCATTGCCTCCCTCTCTCAATTCCCAAATAGTAGGCCGAGACTATGTTCCCAAGTGCGTTCCTCTGTTCCATGGGTTCCAGCATTAACAGGTAACGATGAACAACAAGCATCATCTCCTACCTAACAACTCATGCCATTGCCAACGCCATGTTGTAATATCCTACTTAATTACTTCTATTATTATTACAATATAGCTCCATTCGTTGCATTTATTAAGTTACACGAACGCCCAAGAAAGTTTTTTTTTTTTTTTTGGTGTAAACTATCTGATATCCGACACCACATAGACAACCGACTAATCCGAATTTGAGCTGAATAGGACCATATAGGCGACGAAGCTCTCTCTTACGAGTGCAATTTCATGCCCAAAACTCAAAACTGAGTTTTGACCTTAATTAAAGAAGGAGGAGTCTTAATCACTCTACCACAGCACTCAAAAACATGGGTCATGGGTCTTACCTATAAGCTAAGGCCTGGTTAGAGAGAATTCAATTGCGCGTATTCATATCGTTGGTTTCTGAGTTCTGACACCGATTAAAGCTCTTGAAAAAGTTTTAATGCTACTTCTTTTCCTTTTTGCAATTGAAGCAATGTCTAGTTATAGTCCACAGTCCCCACCCACTTCTTTATGCAACACTACAATTTTAGTTTCATTTATTCCATCTTAATGCAAAGCAGCTTTGCATTATTAGCCCAAAAGTTGAAATTCTTTCGCCCCAAGAAAGATAGGACTTGGTGCGGTGATTAGGAGAAAAGATTCTTTATCCAATATTACTCTGTCTTATTCTGTTTTATAGAATTTTAATCATTTATTTTGCGGGATTTACACGAGATCTATACGAAACCTATGTAAATTTATTGAACATTATAAGACACTATAATATTAAACAGCGAATCTGGACTTGATCGCCGGCACGCTCTCCACCATCCTCCGACCATGTAGCCTCCGGTCAATTCGTTAGTAGTAATTTATTCACTCCTCAAAGAAAAGGTAACTCCACAGGGTCATTCTGGTAAAATCAACAAATCAATACCTCCCACGTGCACGGCCTAGACCCTATATTCCACCTACCATCTGCTCCACATTCAGCATGTTCTCTATTTCTCTTCCAGTAATAGTAGTCTCGTTTGACCACACTGCTTTCTCTGACTAACCACCGGCCCTCCGGTGACCGGAATGTACCACTAACTGCGGTGTTCTGGTTCCCAGGAAGAAGAAGAAGAGCGACCGTACTAGCCCGGAATCTGAGAACAACGACGTTAACTTCTTTTACTCCGTTCCACTGGATGCAGATCCAGTGGTGAAGCCAAGAAGATTAAGTTTTCCAGCTGATATCAGTTATAGGTCAGTTGCTCTTTCACCCACTCTTCGTTTTCTTCACTACCCATCTTATTTTTCATTTTGGTTATGGTTACTGTGACGTTCATTATGCAGAAAGCTTATGGGTCTGTGTTATCATTGCCTAAGTTTTTACTCTCTTTCTCTCTGTGGTTTTGTTTTTTTCCCAGGAAAGTACAGGTAAAAGCGAAGACAAAAATTGAAATGGCGAACAAGGCCTCGAATTTCTCCGACTTAATTCAAAGAGTGGCTGCTTCCTGCTTGCTCCACCCTCTCGCTGCCAGTAGACAGGACGCTGGCCGTTTCTCCGGAGACGAAGAAGAGGCACACGAATACGACACAGATGATGAGGACATGAAAGAGGAAGATGGAGAAGATGACATGGGAGAGAAGAAAGAGGGGGGGATTAAGGGATGGTGTGAGACGAAGAGCAGTATTAAAGGAGAAATGGTGGCAATGGAGAAAGTCATACAGATGGAGATGTTAATGAACGAAGTGTTCTATTCGATCTCGACTATGAAGAGAGCATATGTGAGTCTACAAGAAGCGCATTGCCCGTGGGACCCGGAAAGGATGAGGGTGGCTGACGTGGCGGTGGTCGGAGAGCTGAGGAAGTTGGGGGTGCTGAGGGAAAGGTTTAGGAGGTGTGCGAGTGTTGGTGGATATAATGGTGGTGGAAGGAGAAAAAGTGGTGGCGGTCCTGGCGGAACTGGAGGAGTCGGGTTGTTGAGGGAGGTGGTGGCTCCTTACGAGGCCACAGTGGAGGAGCTGAAGAAGGAGGTGAAAGCTAGAGAGGTGGAGGTGGAGAATCTGAAGGACAAGCTGAGGTGTACGAGTACTCTGAGTAATGAGAATGGAAAGAAAGGAAGGTCCCAGTCAAAGAGGAGAGTCAGCTGTAGCTATGCTGGACAAGGTACTTCTTCGGTTATTAACTTTTTTTATGAGATTTATCCATGTTTAAAGAAAATTGGAGAGTGCGTTAGAGTTTAGGAATTCCTGTTTGGCTAGCTAGAAAAGTAGAAAACTGGCATGGAAGGTGACGTCATTTCAATGAAGCCACGGACTTGACGTAGTGTATGCTGAACATGTCCTCTTGATGAATTATCGGCCATCGTTGTGTGCGCAACATGTTTTCAATTACAGAACCTCAAATCGTTTCGGGGATTGCAATTTAGAAAGATGCAATCTTTGAGTTACATTTTCATTATAATTATTACGTAGCAGAGGGACCTCAATCGTGTGATGTTTCTCGGCAAAGCTTTGTTCTGGTTATTGTACTGCGTCTAAATCTTGAATCTCACACCGCTACATGCACTTGTAACAGTGACAACAGCTCCAGCACCAGAGCCGCAGCTGTTTGTAGCAACAATGAGCCAGGTGAAGGAGGCATCCAAGTCCTTCACATCCCTTCTCCTGTCCCTCATGCGCAATGCTCACTGGGACATTGCTGCTGCCATCCGTTCTATTGAAGCTGCGTCCTCCACCACTGACAGCATCAGCACCATCTCTTCCACTTTTAGTGCCGTTACCTCCTCCAATGTTACTCACCATGCTAAGTACGCTTTGGAATCTTACATCTCTCGCAAAATCTTTCAGGGTTTTGACCATGAGACCTTCTACATGGATGGTAGCCTTTCCTCGCTGCTGAATCCGGACCAGTTTCGCCGAGATTGCTTTGCTCAGTACCGGGATATGAAGGCTATGGACCCAGTTGAGCTTCTGGGAATCTTGCCGACTTGTCATTTTGGTAAATTCTGCTCCAAGAAATATATCACCATAGTGCATCCCAAAATGGAAGAGTCCTTGTTCGGAAACTTGGAGCAGCACCGCCAAGTATCAGCAGGTGGTCATCCTAGGAGTGAGTTTTATGTTGAGTTCTTGACACTGTCAAAAGCCATTTGGTTGCTTCACTTGTTGGCATTCTCACTCGATCCATCCCCAAGTCAGTTTGAGGCAAGTAGGGGAGCAGAGTTTCATCCACAGTATATGGAGAGTGTTGTGAGGCTTCCTGGTGGATCTGTGCCTTCTGGTCAGATTGTTGGTTTCCCTGTTAGTCCCGGATTTAAGCTTGGAAACGGATCAGTAATTAAGGCTAGAGTCTACCTGGTACCCAGGACATGAGATGTGTTTTCACTTTAATTTGATTCAAGAACTAGTTTGTAGTCGGGAAACTAAGGAACGTTTGCAATCTTTTCCAGCATATAGTTTGTGCTGATGTCGTTAGTAGTTATAGGCCATGATGTTAATGCTATGAGCGTGCGGGTATCTCGTGTCAGACTAGAAGTATAAGCGCGTCTCGGTTGATAACTTTTAAAAATATTACTTTGTCTACAGCTTCAACCTTCAAATCAAGGAACTCCGCTCACAAAGCTGTTAGTCCAAGCTTTTATGTGCAATTGTGGATACACCGCTTAGTCCAAGCTTTTATGTGCACATGACCCACTTCATCTTTTATGAAGCCAACGTGAGTTGGAATGGTCACGTACGTGTGGCCGATAAATAAAACGGTGACAATGCTCATTGTTTTGCTTACCTCCTCTCTTAATTGAAAAACCAATTATATTTGTTTAGTCGTTGATTGATAGGGCCTCTCCAAATGTATCGAAAATTGATAAGCTTTCAAGTAATACAATATCCATCAATAGCGGTTGTTGAAGTAAGGGCTTTCAGGTTGATAACGGAGGGATAACACGTATAATGTCATCTTGAATTTTTTAATGCCATTCTTACGGTTGAATGAAAATTGAGATACTTATGCAAATTCTTCCCTTTTGAACGCGACAGATTCATATCTAGAAAAAGTTGATGATAAGTTTTTTCAAAATTGGCTATTTATTTCTTCATTAAAGGTTTTTCAGAAATTAAATAAATAATACTACAAATGAATTGATCATATCGAAAAGATAAATTCAAAGATAAATAGCACTATTTGTTTTTTATTAAAATTATTTTTAAAATATCTAGACAAATAAATGGATTCGATAAATTGAAAAGGGAAATATACTTTAAAATTTTTATCAAAATTTAATTGAAGCCAAACAATTTAATACGTTCAAATATAATGGCAACATTTGATAAACATAATCTTACTTAACTCTTCCGTTGAAAAGTTTTTGACCTCTATGCCACATAGACAATAAACCTAGCATATGGGGTCCACTAGCATGTTTGGGGAAACCTCGATTCGTCATTTTTTCATCTCTAATTTCCCTAATTTGTCTCCTTAAGTATATATACTAAGAGCGAAGGGATGATGACCACGCAATTCATCCCCTTCGTCCATTTAATCCGACGGTCACATAACCTTTGCTATTCTTTATTATTATTATACTCAATCCCTATCGTCCATTTAATCCAGCGGCTTATATTCTTTCTTTTTCTTTCTTTCTGTTTATTAAATGTTGTGTCTTCGCGCGATATACACGCAATCTTCTGATCCAAATATTTTGTCATTTTGTCAGGCGCGCTCTCTCTCTTTCTTTTTCCTCTCCGCCTGTTGAATGTTGTGTCTTCGCGCGATATGCACGCAATCTTCTGACCCAATCTTTTGATGCAATAGTTTGTCAGGCGG
>JANIHY010000008.1:40536117-40547433 GCA_027479065.1 Erythroxylum brevipes
TCGATGATGGTTTCTCACTGAGTTTGCAAAACTCACCCAAAATTTGCAATTATTTTTCAGGACTCAGAAGAATACCCTGTTAGGCAACGGGTGTATGACATCTGCTGATTAATGAAGTAGAGAAGGGGTCGGGATCAGTTTGCGTCTGCATTAGTGTATTTTTTATTTTCTGAATTTCTGGTATTAATGATATTGTATTTATGAAAAGGGCCCCGAGGCCATTGAATTGTTTATGTAAATTGTTTTCCGCCTAAATTATAACGTGTGTGTGTGTATGTGTTAAAGAAAAAAAAATATACTGAGTTTTGACTGAGTGATGTAGCATGCCACCCTCGCGGGGCACGGACTCGGATATCACCTTCGATGTCGAGTTCGGGTCATGCGGGAGTGGGGTGTTACAAAAATCTTCTCCCGGCTGCTCGCTTGTGGCATATGAGCTCCAAAAAATGAACTCATTTTATTCATAGTGTAAACTTCGGTTTCTCCATTTCGTTTCTATAGAACCCTCGAGCTATTTGTTGTGCATCGCATTTGATTTGTGAACATGATGAATAATTGAGTGTTGTGTATGGATGGTAGGATATATGATATGTTTTATGTGATGAAATGCCTAACTTTGAGTTTTAGAACTATAATTGAGAGTGCATATGCTTAAATTTGTGGCTAGCTACCGATGGCTATAAATATATTAGCCACTAAGCTTTATAGCTCAACTTATTATTTTCACTCCTCAAGTGTAAAACGAGAAGATCGTTAATCCTTACAAGGCATTAGAAACTTCAAGAGAGTTAGAGATTTTTGTACTAAATTAGTAACCATTTTGGGTAGCTTTATAGGCACATCAACATTGAGCATCCTTATATATTTTGTTTAAGTTAGTGATATGTATGATGATATGTAAGTGAAGTTTGTATGAAATCTCTTTGGATTTATTAATGAAAAGAAGAATTGAAGTTTCTTTTGAGTATGTCTACATTTATCTTGTAGCTTAGATGGTTAGAATTGAATATACGTGTGAATGTACAATTTTTGTGTTTGAAGTTAGGTTTTTGGGTTTCAGAATTGAACTTCACCATGGTGAACCTCGCTAGAAGGGTGTTTTATGTTAAATATTGTGACTTTGTCGCAGCAAGGCTCGACTTTCGCCATGACATATTTGACCAAAAGGGTGTAGTCACTCACCTTCAAGAGTTCGCCACGGCGAAGCCAGATGTTAACCGCGACGAACTTCACCTGAAAGGCAGTGTTCTCCACGGTGAACATTTGGTTTCCGCGGCCCCCTGCCACTGTACATGCTGCCAATCCTTTTGAAGTTTCAATCCTTTCAACCCTCTTCGCCTAATCCTTACCTGATAGCCCCAAAGGGTCACCTCGGGATTAGGTAACGGGAGCCGATCCCAACACTTAATCATCAATTCTATATACAGTCCAACCTAATTCATCCCTAATCAATCATCATAAATGTTATGCTTACATATTTCTCAATAGGGAAATCAATTACTTACTTGTCCGGCTCAAAGGCTCTTCAATTAACAAGCTAACCAAACTTTCCAAGCATTCAAGATACACTAAGAACAAGATAGAAATAAAAGGGTTTCAATCACAAGATGAAGGCTACAAAATTTTGGCAAAATTCAAGGTTAT
Source organism: Erythroxylum brevipes (assembly GCA_027479065.1). NCBI lineage: Eukaryota > Viridiplantae > Streptophyta > Magnoliopsida > Malpighiales > Erythroxylaceae > Erythroxylum > Erythroxylum brevipes. The sequence continues at coordinate 40,537,762 of JANIHY010000008.1, forward strand.
GGAGATTGTATGGGTGTGTCAATGGTGAGAAGAAGAAGAAGAGAGTAGAATGTGACAAAAATAAAAGAAAGATGGCCTTTCATGTGTGGAGATCGTGGGTGTAAGTGTGTGGTGCAGATGTGAACACTTGTCATGACAGTTGTCATGCTAAGATTCAAGCTATATGTCTTATACTTTAACTACCAATTGTCACCTAATGTTTGGTCCACTTGTCTCATAGTTTCCTAAGCCATTTGTCACTTATTTCTAATGCCACATGTCACCATTTCATAGGTCAAATAAACCTCAATTCCCATGTACCAATTTATCTTGCCCTTTAACATTTTTCCTAGACTAGATATACATATCACTTCATCAATCACTCAATTGCAACAACAAATTCCAAATTAATAATTAAAATCCATCAAAACAAAATTCAATACATAATCAACACATAAGTACATCATAATCAGTTAAAGCCTTTCATACCTCGGGATATGTCAATTGAGTGCATATATTATCTTTACAGTGTCTCTAAATCATGATTCATGTGCGTATATGAATATGATGCATGCAAATAAGATGCACTTCCTGTATTCTCATATGATATAACTCAATCTAACAATTAAATCCTTAAGTGTAGAAATGGGCTATTACAACTTTGCTACAGTGTGTGTCGTGGTTGATGCAATGACATATTTGCCCAATGAAATTCCTTTGCTCATATTGAATGATGATATGGAGCTTATTGAAGATATTATCAAGGTCATTTATGGCTGGAAGCCTCCAAATCTTACATCTAAAAAGTCCCAAAAACCCATTGGAATGGTATTCAAATCTGGTTTTTCCATTGATATTGATAGTAACGATAGTATTCAGAACCAAATAGTTTCAGTTTTAGACTCAGATGATGGAGTCATTACCAACATCTCCACTGACCAACCAAACAAAATTAGCCATCACTGCACTTTTAAGGATTTGGCTTTTCCCATTTCCCTTTGTTTTGGTAAGTTGATACTAGTTTTTATCATTTTTGATCCTCAAGCCAATACCAAAACTCTTACTGAACTTGAAGACCAAGCCAATCTTATTTTTGGAAATATGGCAGTCCTAATATTCATCTCTTTTGAGTAGATAGGTGAATCTTTTGATGACCTTCCCATGAACCTAATTACAAAATCTGCTATAAATATCAACCTGGAAAATCCCAATTTTGAGAATCATGCATGCTCTCTCCATGTTGGTTCTAAGCAATCAACAAAAATTCCTAACCCTTAGCTTGTCTACTCTATTACTCCTATAAAAGATCTCATTTTAGCTGATCCAAGCACTAAAAGTTAAGATCAAGCAAGAGGAAAAAGTCCCATTTAGGCCCTATATTATGAATATATTAGCTCGGAATGTCAGAGGTCTTAATTCCCTTGAAAAAAGCTTTTATTAGCAGACTTCATCTCTAAGAATAAGCCTATCTTTCTAGGCATATTAGAATCTTAAATAAAGCAAGATAAATGCAATCTGTTAGAACGTTTTCCAATGGATTGGAAATTTAACCATAATTATGGTGACTGCCTAAATGGTAAGATTCTTGTAGTTTACAATTCAACCAGACTTTCAATTCTCAACATCTTCACCACTGCTCAAATTATCAATTTAGCGGATGTCCTTAATAAGCTGAAAATCATAATTCATATCTCACTTATGTATGCTTTCAACTACCCCTTCCAAAGATGTGATTTATGGAGTAATCTTAGAAACATTGCTTCTACCACAGATACACCCTGGCTCATCCTAGATGATTTCAATGCAACCATCCCTTTTAATTAATCAAAAGGAGTTACAACCTAAAAACAACACTGTGTGGAATTTAAGACATGCCTTGATGACATTTGAGTTTTTAATTTACGATTTGGAGGCAACTTCTTCACTTGGAGTAATAAACATATTGGTTCCTCCCTCATCAGGAGAAAACTTGACAAATTCCTTAACAATTTGGACTAGTTGTAGAGATTTCCCCACTTTTTTTCGCTCTTTCCTAATTCCAAGCTCCTAGATCATTCCCCCCATTATAACTACCTTTGGAGGTCCCAATCCCTAACGATGCCCTTTTATATTTAATAACTTTCTTATTGATCTTGCAGGTTTCAAGTAAGTGGTAAAGAGGGGTTCTAATAGTTGTTTCACTGGCAATAAACAATATAATCTTATTAGGAAACTCCAATTTGTAATTGCTAAGATTAAACTTTTTCATAAGTAGAATATTGGAAACACCTCTCATCTTATTTCCACCGACAAAAAAGCACTAGACTTTATGTAATCTAAGGTATATAGCAATCATTATTCCAACTCCTTGAACAATAAGGAGAAGCAGGCTTTAAAAAATTATTCTCAAGCTTTGAAATTCCATGAATCTCTTATGAGGCAAAGATCAAGGATTCACTAGTTACAACATAAAGATCAAAATACTACTTTCTTTCATAAATTCATCTACTCCAGAAATAATTCTAATAGAATTCACTCCATCTGCTATTCAACAGCTACATTGGACTCACAAACTCAAATCATCAAGGTTGCAAAGGAACATTTCACTAATCTCCTTTGTTCAATTTCCATTGTTTGATCTTCTACTAGACTTATCAAAGAGATTGTTCAAAATCAAATTTCCAATAAGGATTTCAATGCTCTATCAGCTCTAATCACCATTCAAGAGATTAATAAGGCTTTCCAAACTTTGTACCCTAAAAAAAAACCCCTGGATAGGATGGATTCAATGATAACTTGTTTTCAAAACATGGCACATCACCAACAAGATAGTAATGTATGTTGTCTTAGAGTTCCTCAACAAAGGCAAGTTACTAAAAGAAATTAACCGTACTTTGATTACTTGGAATCCCAAGGGGAATAACTCTATTAGCTTTGGAGATTATCGACCGATTGCTTATTACAACACTATTTAAAATGTTATCTCTAAAATGTTGTCACTAAAACTTAAAGTAGTCATCCCAAACTATATAGATCACAAATAAGGTGCCTACATCCCTAGAAGATCCATCGGTGATAACATTTCCACTATGTGAGAACTTTTCAGAAATTATACTAGGAAAATAGGTCATAAGAATTGTGCCTTGAAAGTGGATTTCTAGAAAGTAGACGATATGCTAGAATGGACTTTCATTATCAACGTGCTCCATGCCTTTGGTTTTCCAATAACCATCATCAATTGGATACAGTAATGCATCAACACGGTTTCTTTCAAAATCTTAATAAATGGGGTTCCTACAAAGACAATCAAAGGAGGAAAATGAATTAGAAAAAGGGATCCACTGTCCCTATATATCTTCTCATTAGCTATGGAGGTTGTTAACAGACTACTAATTAGAGTGGTAGACAAAGATCCTAGGTTTAGATATCATGGTAAATGTAAAAAGCTTAACATCTCAAGTTTAAGCTTTCTCAATGACCTATTATTATTTTCTACGGCCAATTGTAATTATAACACTTTACTCAAAACTGCTCTCCATTTATTCATCAACCATTTTGGTTTGTCAATTAACTAAAATAAGAGTGCCCTTTACGTTTCTAGAAGTACTCTAAGCATAACTTACCTTTGCTTCTATTTTTCGTTTCAAAACTCAACAACTAATTGTTTTCAATCTTTGTATACTAATTTCAAATATGAATCCCTCATTTAGTGATTACAAATACCTCATAGATACAATAACAAATAAAATCAGTTGTTAGAGCCACTTGGAACTCTCTATAGCTGGCAAAGCTTAACTCATTAATTCAGTGCTATCATCTATGGCAGTCTACTAAGGATCCCAACTAGTTTTTCCCTATTATATTACCAAGAGAATTGACAAAATATTTAGAGACTTTCTTTGTTTTGGATATAGAATGGATTTCAAAGTAGAAAGGATAAATGGGTATATACATATTTGCCTAAGAAGCAAGGGAGTCTAGGTATCTTCAACACCAATTTGATGAATCTCTGTGGGTGAAATGGATTAATGTTTTCTACATCCAAGACAAGTTTTGTGGGATTTTACCATCCCCATAAATGCATTAGCTTTGGCAAAGCACATTGGAAAGGCTAGGGGTAAACTTAAGCCTTACTGCAATTTCCTAATAGGCAATGGAAAAATTTTTAAGTTCTGGATAGATCTTTGGTTTAACTAGGAACCCCTCCATTCAATTCCTGATCTTTAACTTTTAAGAACCACGTTTTTGGTACAACAAGTGTAGCTCGTGGGTTGACAATTCTAAAGTAACTCAATAATACTAACTATTTTTTGAGTTTAATTTAATCAATCTCTAGCTTTACTGTAACTGGACAACCAGACAAAATGGTGTGGACCTTAGAACGGTCTAGACTTTTCTCTGCAAGGTCAGCTAGGTTGGTTTACAAGATAAAGCAACCCCAAGTTCCTTGGTATTCAATGGTATGGTGAAAAAAACCATAATTCTAGACATATACACACTCTTTGACAAGCCTTTAAACTAAGGTTGGCTACAATGGATAGGATTGGTAAATTTATGATGATTTCGAATTGGTGTTCCCTTGTATGATGAATGTCATGGTCATCTCTTCATCTTTTGCTCCTATTCAACTATCATCTAGAAATCCATATTAGCACAGTATGGCATTTTTAATCCTCCAACTGATTGGTCTAACATCACAACATGTAGTACTCAAATCAGATTTGTGCTGAGGTAGTCGTTGGTTATTTTTCACATCCATTTCGTATATTTTTGTTGGCATTTGGAATGAAAGAAATGGCATAATTTGTTCCAACTCTTCACAGGTCCTTTTGAAGACTATTTTCAACATTATTAAAATGCACTCAACTATACAAAGATATGCATAAATTCAGCAACAAAATGCTCGTAGATTAGAATGTCTTTTGAACTGATTTGTTGTCATTTTGAGCTATCATGATACTTTGTTTGATATATGCCTTGTATAGTTTTGATTAAGAATAGCTGATTTGTTTAAACTTACTAATTGTTATGCAAATATGTATTTCCTTTGTTTCAGTCAATGAATTACCTTTATTAAAAAATAGCTCTCATTAATATCATCCAATCTGATCTTCAAATTAAAATCATAATAATACACATTTAAAAGAAAAGTACGAGGAATTTTTTTACAATTTAAGAGACAATACTCAACTATTTTTTTAGTACTATTTTTAATATATCTATGTAAATAAAATATTAATTCTCTAGTTAATAAAAAGACATTTAATTTATATAAACAAATCATTCGAACAAAATATTAATTCATTAGTTAATAAAAATATGGGAAAGCAACATTTTATTTATATGAACTAAATAGTCATGCCATAAAATCAATTAACCAAAAAACATGTCACTAATATATTACTTTAATTAATTATCAAAAGACAAATATTGATCCATAAGTACTTATCCCATTTATATTTATTCAATAATGGATTTTTATCAAAATTACAACTTTGGTGAAACCATATGATATAGTTTAACATTTACAACCCTTGCCCCCGAACCCTACCCCAATTTTATCCATATAAATATAATAATATCTTTATAACAAAACTTAAAAAAAACTTACAACCAGATTGCTCAAGGATAAATTCTTTTTTTTTACAAGGAAAAGAAAACGAAAATCCACGTTGCATGTGGTCCCAAACTAATGTCGGAGACTCCTAGAGAAAGTGTAGGCCAAGACTGGCAAATGCTAAAAGAGAGGCCAGGCTATCTGCGCTCTAGTTGCCTTCTAGATACATGTGCTGAAGCTACATTTCCTAAGGTTGGCGCAGAAGATCCTGGATATCTACCACCAAACAGTATTGATCAGTCCTTGAAAGGTTAGAAGAAGAGAGAATATTGATCACCTCAAGGGAATCAATTTCAATGACGAGACGTTGATACCCGAGACCCCAAGCCAGTTGGAGACCCAATTGAACACCCCAAAGTTTTGCCTCAAGAGGTGAGCCTCTCCCAATCTGGTGGATAAATCCACCACACCAATGCCCATGGCAGTCCCTTAACAACCCTCCTACAGTAGCAATTTGTATTAAGCTTGACCTAGCCCCTAGTGGTTTGGTCCACCCAATAGATTGGCCCGCGGCTAACCCGGGATTGCCAAGAACACTCCATTATGCTATTCTCGCTCTATGGATCCAGTTAACGTATTCCAAAATTACTCGGTGACCATTGTTAGACCACTTAAATTCCTCTTAAAAAATGCTACGATTTCGTCATTTCCATAAAAACCAACATGCAACCCCGTAAATAGTAGTCCACGGGGACTGTTGCACTTGGGTATGGGTCTTGAGATTAGTAGTCACCTATGTCTCCACATCATGTTGGAAGAAGGTTAGAGTAATCACTTCGGGGGGAAAAACAATACCCCAGAAGTTTTTGACTAGCGACAATCGCGAAAGGCATGTAAAATGGTCTCATCCTTATCACAAAAAGGACACTTGCTGTCTGGGGTGAGATGACGAACTACTCTCTGGTGGTTGGTCATTAGCTTTTGCTTTACTAGTAACCAAAGGAAAGCCCGAATTTTTTGGGGTCTAGCCCATTTCCAGATTAAGGTTTATGGCTGGCTATCCTTAGACGAGAGGTTGCCCGCTATAAGATCATAAGCGGACGTCATCGTAAAATGCCCATGATTAGTATGCCCCCAAATGGGGATATCCTCCTTTGAAGATGCTAGTGTAGGTTGGATCTTGACAAGATCCAGGCAGACAATGGAGGGGAGGTACTACTGGAACAGGTGCTACTTCTAGATGTTGTCTTCAGTGGTATAGTCTGACATTGTGGCATATAAAATGGTCTGGAATTGGTGAGCTCACTATAGAGACTAGGGGACCCCAGTCCGGCAACCAATTGTCCAGTCAGAATAAGATTTTTTGCCTGGTTCCCAATTTCCACTGACGCACAATAGGCCAAGTAGCTACTATACCTCTCCAGGTAGCGAAAGCCCCTAGCCTAACGATAATGAAGGGAATATGGTCCAGCTCCAGCTATAGTTGTGAGCAAGCCTTTTAAGGATTAGGTTCACGATTGTGGGCTCCATGACCTGGGAAATATAGGGTCAAAATATACGTGGCATCGAGGTTTGATTAAAGCCCGACTGGACCGTATTTTCAGGTCGTCAACTTGGTTACACAAGTTCCCTCGCACGAAGAATCTCCATCTCCCTTTCATGGGATCGGATCATCGTCCCTTGTCGATTAAGTTACAAACACAGATGCCTTGTGTCCCAAGGCTTATGAATTTTCGGTTTCAAAATGCTTGGCTCACACATTAGAATTTTGATGAAGTGGTTGCGAAGCATTGGCTAAATCGAGCGAAAACGATGAGTCAATTGCTCACCACTCTCTCCAAACTTCTCACGCGATGGAATAAAGAAGATTTTGGTAACATTTTCCAAAAGAAAAGAAGATTGCTGGCACGTCTTGAGGGTATCCAAAGGAGCATGACGGACGATAATTTGGATTCCCTACTACATTTGGAGGAGAAACTGAGTGAGGACCTGTGCTAGGTCCTGGGTGAGGAGGAATTTTTTTGGCATCGGCGAGCTTGTTGCAACTGGATCTCGAAAGGGGATTGTAACACTAAATTCTACCACACACTCACTATGACTCGGCGTAAGAAATTATCAGTGGAGAGGCTCTTGGATTCTAATGGGATCCCCATTACCGACCCCGACCAGCTCGGCTAGCTTGCCCGCTCTTTCTTTGACCACTTGTATACTGTGGAAGCAAGAACACCCCTCACTTAGGCTTATGAACTTTTGGTTTCAAAATGCTTGGCTCACACATTTGAATTTTGATGAAGTGGTTGCGGAGCATTGGCTGCCTCAAGCTGAAACGATGAGTCAATCGCTCGCAACTCTCTCCAAAATTCTCACGCGATGGAATAAAGAAGATTTTGGTAACATCTTCCAAAAGAAAAGAAGGCTGCTGGCACATCTGGAGGGTATCCAAAAGAGCATGACGGACAATAATTTGGATTCCCTACTACATTTGGAGGAGAAACTGAGTGGGGATTTGTACCAGGTCTTGTGTGAGGAGAAATTTTTTTGGCATCAGTGAGCTCGTTGTGACTGGATCTCAAAAGGGGATTGTAACACTAAATTCTACCACACACTCACTATGACTCCGCGTAAGAAATTATCGGTGGAGAGGCTCTTGGAGTCTAATGGGATCCCCATTACCGACCCTGACCAGCTTGACCAGCTCGCCCATTTTTTCTTTGTCCACCTGTATACTGTTGAAGCAGGAACACCCCCATTAGGCTTATGAATTTTCAATTTCAAAATGCTTGGCTCACACATTTGAATTTTGATGAAGTGGTTGCGGAGCATTGGCTGCCTCAAGCTGAAACAATGAGTCAATCGCTCGCCACTCTCTCCAAACTTCTCACGCGATGGAATAAAGAAGATTTTGGTAACATCTTCCAAAAGAAAAGAAGACTGCTGGCACGTCTTGAGGATATTCAAAGGAGCATGACGAACGATAATTTGGATTCCCTACTACATTTGGAGGAGAAACTGAGTGAGGACCTCGTGATTAAAGTTGATCTCGAGAAAGCTTATGACAGGATCTGTTGAGAGTTTATCCTAAGCACTTTGCAAGAGATTAGCTTGCTTGAGCAACTTATCAAAATTATCATGTAGTGTGTGACTGCCGTTTCTATGCAAGTTGCTTGGCATGGCATTTGGACTCCTCCCTTCAAACCATCCCGAGGTATACATCAAGGCGATCCACTCTCGCCCTACCTTTTTGTTCTATGTATGGAAAGGCTGGGCCATCTCATTTCCCAAGCGGTGGACCAAGGTTTTTGGAAACCGATTAGGCTGAGTTCTAATGGGACCTCATATCCCATATGTTCTTTGTAGACAATCTGATCCTTTTCGCTGAAGCTACAAAAGCACAAGCTAGGTTAATTGCCAACACTTTGGAGGTGTTTTGTGAAGCTTCTAGACAGAAAGTCAATCTAGATAAAACTAGGATCTTTTTCTCCCAGAATTTTGCTCCTATTACTGCACGAAGTCTCAATCAATAATTACACATAATCAAAACGAGCAATCTTGGGAAGTACTTAGGGGTTCCTTTGTTGTATGAGCGTACCACGAGGAGTATCTATCAGCATATTTTGGATATGGCTCGAAAGAAGCTTTCTGGCTAGAAGGTTAAGACCTTATCATTAGCAGGGCGAGTGACCCTAGCATAATCCGTCCTCTTTGCCCTCCCCATATACGCTATGCAAACAGTGAGACTCTTGCGGCAGCTTTGCAACGATTTGGAATGTACCATGCTTCGATTTATTTGGGGGGGCACAGTTGAGCATCAAAAAATGCATCTCGTTAAATGGGAAAAAGTGTGTAAGCCCAAACAAGCTGGAGGCATTGGCCTCAAACGTATCTAAGCCTCTAACGATGCTCTTTTGACAAAACTTGGATGGGCCTTAATTAACTAACCCTCCGCTTTATGGGTTAAATTATAATATATCTAATACTATGCCAACCTGTAGTTATCCCCTAGCCAAAATAAATGACTATTAATCTTGAAGTGATTGTTGAGTTTTATTTCTTTTTATTATGAATTTTAAAATTTGTTTCCCATCTTTTGTTTCCTTTTTTTAAAAAATCTTATTTTCTTGTTGATGTTAATGTAGTTCTGTTTTTATTATTGATAA
>JANIHY010000008.1:40547785-40563786 GCA_027479065.1 Erythroxylum brevipes
AAAATAAAAATAGATAATAAAAAAGTCAAAACAAAGTGGCCTAATTTATAATTATTAATTTAAATGATCAAATACTTGAAATATTTATGTTAATTATTAAATAATTTAAGAATAAAAATTTAATAATTAAATACAATGATAAAAATAAAATAGTTTTGAAAGAACTCGCAGCAGTAAAATGGCCAGTATTACTGTTACCGTAAAATCATACCCTATCAGTTATTAATGAAGAATTCGGTAATAAGGCACATTGAAAAATTGGCGTGGCGGGAACGCAGAACCCAATCCCGCCACTCCAAACCTTTCTTTTTATACCCTAACCTCATTAAACCACCATTTGCATTTCCCTACTTTCCCTCTCTGTCCTAGGCCTAATCCTAATTCCTTCAACATGTTGGAGCTCAGGCTAGTCCAAGGATCTCTGCTGAAGAAGGTTCTGGAGGCGATTAAGGAGCTTGTAAACGATGCCAACTTCGATTGCTCGTCCACGGGCTTCTCTCTTCAGGCCATGGACTCCAGCCATGTGGCTCTCGTCGCTCTCCTCCTCAGATCCGAGGGTTTTGAGCACTATCGCTGCGACCGCAACATCTCTATGGGCATCAACCTCAATAATATGGCTAAGATGCTCAAGTGTGCGGGAAATGATGACATCATCACTATCAAGGCTGACGATGGCAGCGACACTGTCACTTTTATGTTCGAGAGCCCCAGTATGTGCTTATAGTTTTTGTTAACTATATAAAATAGGTGTAGGTGCTTGTTTTAATAAGTTGCATATAATTACTGAAGTGGGTTCGAGCTTTTTATTATTTCTGTTACGGGTACCTGAGACAATTTTTTGCGCTCGTGGTTTTGTTGCAGCACAGGATAAAATTGCAGATTTTGAAATGAAATTGATGGATATTGATAGTGAGCATCTAGGGATTCCAGAGGCCGAGTATCATGCTATTGTTAAGATGCCTTCAGCTGAATTTGCAAGGATTTGTAAGGACCTTGCCAGCATTGGTGATACTGGTACTATTCTCCAAATGTTTATCCCTCTTTTGTTTGTTAAAGGATGTGAACATATTTTGGATGATAATAATGCACCATGGATATGCAGTTGTGATTTCTGTAACAAAGGAAGGTGTGAAGTTTTCCACCAAAGGAGATATTGGAACTGCTAATATTGTGCTTAGGCAGAACACTACTGTGGACAAGGTTTAATTCCTGATCACTTCATTCTAAAGTTATTTATATAAGCTATTGTTTCTCTTACCGATTGTATTCATGCGTATGAATTTTCAGCCTGAAGAGGCAACAGTCATAGAGATGAACGAGCCTGTCTCATTGACATTTGCGCTAAGGTACATGAACTCCTTCACAAAAGCAACTCCGTTGTCAAGTTCTGTTACTATCAGCTTGTCTTCGGATCTACCTGTTGTGGTTGAGTACAAGATTGCTGAAATGGGTTATATCAGATTCTATTTGGCTCCTAAGATTGAGGAGGATGAAGATGAAACTAAACCCTAAGTTTGATCATAAGTCTGTTAGCTGGTGTTTTTGATCCCAACTCGCTCTTATAGTTTGATCTAGTCAAATGTTCGAGTAGACAGCATATTATTTCACGGTTTAGTGGAGAAAGTGTTTTATTTTCTGTTAGCACTGGGGCTTTTAGATGTTAGATTTGGAAGTATTTGCTCTCTAGAAGAAGAAAAAGGACTCCCTTTATCATTGTAAAGTTTGATTGGTGGATTTTTAGCTCTGTCGTACTAATCTTACAATTTCGAATTTAATGCTTATGTAACTTTTTGAACTCAATTATATGGTTTTCATTTATGTTGTTTATTAGCGTTTTATTTTCTATTATTTATGATAATGATGACTATTAATGGTCACTAATGAATGGCTATAAAACATTTTCTCGTTTAATATTGCGATAAGGAAGAATGTTAATGTGGACATGCTTCATTTGTGTTGTATTTTAACTTGTCACGGAGTAGGAATGCTGAAATGGATTTTGTACTTAAGTTAGTCGATCTCATCGGGGTTTACCATTCTAGTTTAGGAAATGAGCCAATTGTGGAAACTAAGTAGTCTAGAGCTCAATATAGATAGGAGGATTCTTTGCGAAATGCATACGAGCAAGAAAGGGACAGGATTAGGAAACCCCCCTCTTGACACTAAACATTTACTGTTAGAATTGTTGTGGCCCCGTATATAGAAAACGGCAAAGTGACTTATGAAGTCACGGTATTCTTGAATGCTCACTTGATTAAATAAAGAAGTTACAGATGGAAAAGTGTCCCGATATATAGCATGCTCAAAAGAGTTAAGTGAGAGGTGAGTGGGATTTCCAAGTTGAAATGAGTTGGCATACCCTTTTACGTAGTGATGTCCACAACAATAACCAAGTCCTGAAATTGCTCGTAGGTCAACATAATAGCAGATGAAGGATCATGCAATTAAAGAAAACTTACCTTGGACAATAAATAATGGTAGGCTACATAGAAGTGGAACTCCCATTAATGCAGTAATTAATCAAATATGAAAGAAGATTTTGACCCAAAGAAAGAAAAAAGAAAATACTAATTAAAATCATGTACCCCAAAATGGAAAAATTGGAGATAAGACAATATTTTGATGCTCAAACCTTCTCTCTCAAATTTGTTCCATATTAGTTTCTATACTAACTTTAGAGGGTAACTATAACAGTCTACATCACCAACTTGCCTTAAACTTCAGAAAGTGGCACCTACTCAGAGAAAAAGAAACAACAGCAAACCAGATAGCTACGAATTCCAATCTCTCTTCAAGGCCTGTCATTTGGTTCTTTTCTTTGCCTCATTGTAGAGTATTACCCCGAATACAGTAATTGAGTACCCAAACATTCCCATCACTGACACAGGATTTCTAAATATCAATATTGAGATAACCACTGCAACGGCCCCTTTTGCATTTCCAAGCACCTGCAAAAAGTTGCATGTACCAAATGCCGTGATATGAAAACTGAAACCATGAACATATACTGACTGGCAATGCACAGAAAAAATGTAAGTGGTTCTCCATTTTCCTTGCACAGAATGTTGGCTAGCCTCTAAAATAATAGCAAAATTAGCAGAGCAGTTTGACGAAAACTGCACAAACAGTGAAATTTCTGAGTTAAAAGGCAGTTTTAAGTTCACAATGAGTTTGTTCTACACGATGAAACCAGGCAAGTTTGAATTTTGCATTCCCCAATTCTTGAACAAATACTTTCCTACCCTGTAATTGTAATCAGAAGCAAAATATTTTTACTAAAACATATCAGTATGATACAGTGCATTTTTAATAAGGCAACATGTCATATAAACATCCACAGAAGTAAATGGTTATGCCTTTTGCCCCAATGTTGAAGAACATAGAGCCCTCTTATTGGAGCTAACAATTCATTAGTCACAGACATGGACAGCTTCTCTAAAACAGGAGTTTAACCTAAGCGGTAAAACAAAATTTCACATTTGCAACTTTTATAATTGAACCACAAATATATGCATCAAAAATGGTGGTAAATACCTGAAGTGTCAATGCACTGGTGTGCTTAGTGACGAGGAAGTTTGTCAAATTCACAAAATAAGCTAGTGACGAATTGAATATCAGATAAAATAAAAATTTTGGATCGTCTCTTCCGAGGGAAACAGTGATTCCAATCACATCCTTTTCCATAATAAGAGCCGCAGGAAGAAGTATGGCAACAGCTACCGGAGCCATGTACATCAAAAGGTTCATGGAATGAAGTCTTTCCCTGAGCAAAAAATGAAAGCAGGAAAATTTGTTCACTCAATTCTAATTATCAGAAAGGATTTCAAATTTGCAGGATGAAAAGCTATTCAACAGAAATGTGAAAAACCTGCCAATATTTCAATTGAACATATCATAGAACTTAAAAAGTCAAGGTTGAAATAAATATCTGGATGCTTCCTACCCTTCAGAAGAAAGCAGAATTCCTTGAAGCACTGACTTGAGTGCACGAGCTGCAGTAGCACCAATACACATTATAAATCCAAAGAGATGGAAGCTTGGTTCTCCCTTCAGTCACAGCATGAAAAAAGCACGAAATCAGTCATCAGCCTGATGATATCAAATAATGTATTGCTCTAAAAAGCACCGAATAGATAAATAAGATAATCATAACAACTCCTGCCAAAGAAGTCAAGGGATTCGTTCTCTAATTACCTAAACATGAACTCAATGACAATGACGTGAGTAATAAGTTCCAAAGTTATCCTCTCAAAAACAAAATGTAAAAACGTCCAAACTCAAGAAACAACCAAATCGTATACAAGAATCTATGCCAAACTTGTTGAAATTTGAATGAGAAAAACAAGATAATGCAAGACAAAGAAAAAGAAGATAAGAGGAGAATTTACCCCACTAGCGATGATAACACCACTGACAACAGGAATTAGCGTGGCATAGGTGAGCCAACCCTCCCTTTTCTTTGTCATCAAATGAGCGAAAACCGCCGTGAAAAACGGCGTGGTGGCTCCAACAGCTTGGTTAAAGGACACCGGAAGATACTTAAGCGACACATTGCCGGCCACAACCGAACTGCAAAATATGATCCCGAGTGCAGAAATCTTAAGGAACTGCAACCGGGACCTCGGGGCCTGTAAAGGCACGATCTTGAGACCGGCAATGCCGACATAACTCAGCATGGAACAAGCCAACATGTGACACAGAGTAAGAAAAATAGGGTACTTGAACCCATAGTTGCTAAGCAAATACTTGTTCAACAACAGCACCCCGATATTCGAGGAGTACCAAGCAGCAATGAGCCCGATCGTGAATACGCGACTCATCTCAGAATTTTACTTCTTAATCTGTAAAAAGAGTGCTATCAAATCAGAACTTCGTCCTCTGTTTATCTTATCAGGTTGACACGGTTTCTAAACCCAAAAGTGCAACAAGTTTGCAGCTTTTAAGGCTGAAAAAGGATACGAAGACGAAGGGCAAAAGGCAATGCAGGTCTATCCAGAGATTAAATAGAGGCCCTGAGAAAAGGAGGGAGAGAAACAATATCAAAATTGTTGGTTTTAGAAGGAACGTCGAATGTTTGCTATTGGATTGAAAAAAGAAAGGAGGGGGCAGAAGTAACAGCAAAGGAAGAAGGGCTAATATATAGATCACAGAAACTCTTCTCTGCCTAATTTTTACTGCAGGGTTTCATGGATGAACCAGGAAACAGAAACAGAGACGAAGACACAGATAAACTGAGAAGGAGATTTTGAGGAGGTAAACTCGGAGATAAGAAAGAGTTCTTTTGTTGCGTTTCCGTTAAAACTTTGATGTTTTCCTCGGGTCTCGCAACCTTGTTGGCAAGCGTGTGGTTAGGTTAGGTTGTCCTTTATTGTGTAAAACCGTCCAAGAGATGTGTGCATAAGCAGTTGATGGGCAAGATAAGATACTAACTACTACTTCTGACCTTAATTTCGGATACGGACTACTGTGTTTCAACTTAAGATGGGGACAACTAAGCAATATGACAGATTATTGGGTTTGTAACGGAGAGAGGAAAAGCAACTCGGAACGGAACTGAGGTTGATAAGAGATAGATAGGTTATCATTACCTTATTAACAGTTATTTATGAGTTTCAGTTTAATTCAAAGTATAATATCATTCAAATAGGACAAGAAAGAGTAAAGAAGATTTGTTTTCTTATTAAGTTGTAATATGGATTGAAATACTTACTATCAATACTACTTTAATTAGGACTCTATGATTTCTATTTCAATTTATATCTTTAATGTCATAGGAAAATTCAATCAGTCCTAATCAGATTAGAAATTAACCTTGTAATAAATGCTAATTCAAATAGGAAACTAGAAAACAACTTCGTACATCTTTGAATTTTATAATTAAGTTTTAGCCCAATTATAATCAAACATGCTGAATAATAATACAAAACAAACTAAATTCATTTTAATAATGCAAACTGGGCTCCATTTAACTCAAAAATATTACATCTAATTCATCTTTAGCAACCACCTTTTCTTACATCTCCATGATTAATCCTTGTGAAGCTATCTTCATGCATTTGGTTTTTACCCTTTTCGTTGGATCTCCAATTCCTTACAAAGAATCTTAAGAACGCTTAGAAATAAGTGTTAGAACTAGTTGATCTCCATCACAAATCACCATCTTGTTAATGCAATTATTCATATTCGATACTTGCTTGGGGAAGATTCTAACACAATATGTTATTATTGTTAATAACTTAACACAAGAGTTGTATTTCAAAGGTTATTGGTAAGAAAGTGAATTGTTAAGCATACTATGGAATTTAGATTTACCTAATCCAAAAATGTAAAGTTAGTTAGTGATAATGTTTATGAGATAATTTTGAAAAAGGGAATTGATTAGGATTTTGTACCCTATTAGCATTCAAATCGAGCTAATTAGAAATATCACATATCGAGCTTCGAGGATATTATCATGTGAATTAGTCGACTCTATTCCACATAGGGTTTGTTACGTTTAGGTAATGTTCATGCTATGTAATTATTTTGGGTTGAACTAAGTTGTATTAAACCATATAAATTATGTTCATTTATGTATGCCAAGCTTAATATTTTATAAGTACATATTTTATATGATCTTTATTTGACAATTATACTTGACTATAATAATTAGTACTCAGTTTTCATATTAATGATAATTGAAAACATTTTTTATCTTTCAATTTCATAGGTAATTAAAGTCAAATTATTCATTATATATATATGTATGACATGACATTAACGGACATGTATGCTTTTTATTTCTTCTTGTAGAAAAATTAGATTTCAATTAAGCTATTGCATTAAAGAATATTATCGCTGAACTCAATAAAGGTGGGAAATTAAATAACGACAATTATGAAATTTGGAGTATAAAAATCCAATATGTACTAGATGAACAAGAGGTTCTAAAACCATTAAATATAACGATGAATGTTTCTGAGGAAGTCCATTTAGTTCAACACAAAAGGAATCATAATGCTTATCAAATATGGAGGAAGAATAACTCATTAGCTTGTATTACATTATTGAATAGTAACTCATTGGCTTGTATTACATTGTTGAATAGTATAGAAAATATAATGTATGAGTTACGAAAATATGAAACTGCTAAGGAAATGTGGTTTACTTTAGCTACATGTTTTAAAGATACCTTATTAACTAAAGTGAGGTCACTCACTATCAAGTTTGACATATATAAGAAGCGATAAGATCCACAAAGCAAAATCATGAAACATAAAATTCAAGGTTGAAATAAATATTTAGATGCTTAATATCCTTCAGAAGAAAGAAGAATTCCTTGAAGCAATGACTCAAGTGCATGAGCTGCAGTAGCACTAATACACATTACAAATCCAAAGAGATGGAAGCTTGGTTCTCCCTTCAGTCACAACATAAAAAAAGCATGAAATCAGTCATCAGCTTGATGATATCAAATATTGTGACCACTGAAATTCACTTTCTAATTTTATCCAAGTTAGGTTATGTCACATAGAAAAAGAAAATCATAAACAACTTAACTCGTACTACTCAAAAACCAAGTGGCTGATATCTATTACTCTAAAAAGTATCGAAAACATAAATAAGATAATCATAGCAACTCCTACCAATGAAGTAAAGGGATTCATTCTCTATTACCTAAACAATTCAATGGTTTGAAGACTACAAGAACCTGAACTCAATGACAATGAAACGAGTAATAAGTTCCGAAATTATCCTCTGAAAAATATGTAATAATGTTCAAACTCAAGAAACAACCAAATCATAAACAAGAATGTACACCAAACTTCCTGAAATTTGAATGAGAAAAATAAGGAAATAAATAATACAAAAGAAAAAGAATATGAAAGGAGAATTTACCCCACAAGCAATGATAATACCACACGAACATGAACTCAATGAAAATGAAACATGAACTCAATGGCAATAAAACATGAACTCAATAACTAAACAACTCAACGGTCTGAACACTACATGTACATGAACTCAATGACAATGAAACGAGTAACAAGTTCCAAACTTTTCCTTTAAAAAATATGTAAAAAGGTCCAAACTCAACAAACAACTAAATCATATACAAGAATCTATGCCAAACTTCCTTAAATTTGAATGAGAAAAATAAGGAAACAGAAAATGCAAAACAAAGAAAAGGAGATAAAAGGAGAATTTACCCTACTAGTAATGATAGCACCACTAACAACAGAAATTAGCATCGCATAGGTCAGCCAACCCTCCCTTTTCATTGTCATCAAATAAGCAAAAATTGACATGACAAAAGGCGTGATGGCTCTAATAACTTGGTTAAGGACACCAGAAGATACTTAAGTGACACATTGTCGGTGACAATTGAACTACAAAATATGATCCCAAGCGCACAAATCTTAAGGAACTACAACCGATACCTTGGGGCCTATAAAGGCTTGATATTGAGACTGACAATGCCAACATAATTCAAGATTGAACAAGCCAATATGTCACACAAAGTAAGGAAAATAGGATACTTGAACCCATAGTTGCTAAGCAAATACTTGTTCAATAACAAAACCCCAATATTTGAGGAGTACTAAGTAGCAATGGGCTCGATCTTGAATACACGACTCATCTCAAAATTGTACTTCTTAATTTGTAAAAATGATATAAAAGAGTGCTTTCATATCATAACTTTGTCCTATGTTTCTCTTATCAAGTTGACATAGTTTCTAAACCCAAATATGCCACAAGTTTGAAGCTTTTAAGGCTAAAAAAGGATATGGTTTGATTTATAAGATATAAAGGGAAAAAGGCAATGCTGGGAAAAACTAAAAAGAAAACATATGGGATGTGGTGAGGAAGAGCCAAAAGAAAGAAAAGGGTTTTCTTTTCTTATTTGTAATGTATACTGATGAAGAGAGAAAAGTGTTAAAAACATACACCATGCTTGACCTTAACAAATCATTTCATTGAATTAAAACACATTGGATGCATCTTTCTATTTCACAAAGAAAGAACACTCTCCATTGTAGGTTACTCATAAAGAACAAATACTACAAACTCAACTGCGTGCTACCAGAACCGTATGCTTACTTCTTCATCTAAAACAAGGTTTAACTTTTTCATAATTACAAGAAATGCTTTTAATAATAGCCAAAAAAACAAAACAAAGGGATGTACAGAGCATAACAAGGAACTGTTTAAATTTATTATTATCCCTAGAAAATAAGGATTCACTTTCTAATCACGAAATGGAGATATATCAATATTCATACATCTCTTTCCCTTGCTCACCCTTTACAAATTATCAACATCATTTCCAAAAATGCCAAACTATATGCTATTCATTCAAGTCATATATTTCATATATATAGACTAGATTCCATAACTTATAGCTATTACCATGAGCTCTTCCAATTGTTCCTCTAAATGGCATAGAGTTAAAATGGAAATTAACATCTAAATTTAACTATTTATAAGCAGATAATTTTTTCAACTTCTTGTCACACCTAAATAACTCACCCCTTATGTTGGACCATCCATTAGGGCATTTAAAAGATTATCATGTATCTAAGCAACCAAAAGAAGCTCTTAGAATATACAAGTGGATAGGGAGAAAAACAAAAGTAATAAAAGAGCTCCAAGAAGCAACGACTACATAACACTAGACAAAACCATGAACATACACATTTTTTGTTCACTACGATATTTCTGTTAATCATGAATTATTGTCGATAGCCAAAAAAAATTCACCAACTTTAGAAGAGTTGACATGCAACTTAATGTTTATTAGCTTATGATTCAATGCCCTAACCAAGCGATAAGAGTTATAATATACCTCCATTAAAATTTTGTCTACCCCAACTGCAGCTACTGTCCTTGTAATGCATGGTATTAACTCACAAAAACATCCACTAGCAACACCTCCTTAATGCAGCTATAGGAAAGTGTAGTTAAGGAAAGAAGAGTATGAAAGAAGCCAAAAGCTCAATGGGAAATATTATCAATATATAATTCAATTTTAATTCAATATTATAGAGTTTTAGTTTAATGCAAAATATAATACCATGCAAATAGGACAAGAAAGAGAAAAGAGGATATGTTTTCTTATACGAAGAATCCTTAACTTAAGGAAATATATTAAACTTGCGGAAACTCCCAAATTAAATTTTAAAATAACATTCTTTATTAAGTGTAATATGGATTGAAATACTTACTATTAATACTACTTTAATTAGGACTCTAGGAATTCTATTTCAATTTATATCTTTAATGTCATAGGAAAATTCAATCAGTCCTAATCAGATTAGAAATTAATCTCGTAACAAATGCTAATTCAAATAGGAAACTAAAAAACAAGTTCATATAGCTTTGAGTTTTATAATCAAGTTTTAGCCCAATTATAATAAAATATGCTAAATAATAATACAAAATAAACTAAAGCCCTTAAATACATTTTAATAATGCAAATTGGGCTCCATTTAACTCAAAAACAATACATCTAATTCATCTTAAACGATCTCCCTTTCTTACATCTCCATGATTAATCCTTGAAGCTATCTTCATGCATTTGGTTTTTACCCTTTCTTAAGAATGGTTAGAAATAAGTGTTAGTACTAGCTGATCTCTATCACAAATCACCATCTTGTTAGTGCAATTATTCATATTCGATACTTGCTTAGAGAAGATTCTAACATAATATACTTGCTTAGAGAAGATTCTAACATAATATGTTATTATTGTTAATAACTTAACACAAGAGTTGTATTTAAAAGGTTATTGGTAACAAAGTGAATTGTTAAGCATACTCTGGAATTTAGATTTACCTAATCCAAAAAATGTAAAGTTAGTTAGTGATAATGTTTATGAGATAATTTTGGAAAAGGGAATTGATAAGGATTTTATACCCTATTAGCATTCAAATCGACCTAATTAGAAATATTACATATCGAGCTTCGAGGACATTATCACATGAATTAGTCGACTTTATTCCACTTGTTACATTTAGGCAATGTTCATGCTATGTAATTATTTTTCGTTGGACTAAGTTGTATTAAACTATATAAATTATGTTCATTTATGTATGCCAAGCTTAATATTTTATTAGTACATATTTTATATGATCTTTATTTGACAATTATACTTGACGTAATAATTAGTACTCAGTTTTCATATTAATGATGATTGAAAACATTTTTTATCTTTCAATTTCATAGGTAATTAAATTCAAATTATTTATTATATTTATGTATGACATGACATTAACAGGTATGTGTGCTTTTTATTTCTTTTTGTAGAAAATTTAGTTTTCAATTAAGCTATTGCATTAAAGAATATTATTGTTGAACTCAGTAAAGGTGGGAAATTAAATAACAACAATTATGAAATATGGAGCATGAAAATCTAATATGTACTAGATGAACAAGAGGCTCTAAAATCATTAAATATAATGATAGATGTTTCTGAGGAAGCCAATTTAGTTCAACACAAAAGGAATCATAATGCTTATCATAATATGGAGGAAGAATAACTCATTAGCTTGTATTACATTATTGAATAGTAATTCATTAGCTTGTATTACATTGTTGAATAGTATAGAAAATATAATGTATGAGTTACGAAAATATGAAATTGCTAAGGAAATGTGGTATATTTTAGCTACACATTTTAAATATACCTTATTAACTAAAGTGAGGTCACTCACTATCAAGTTTGACATATATAAGAAGCAATCAAATCAACAAAGCAAAATCATGGAACCTAAAATTCAAGGTTGAAATAAATATTTAGACGCTTAATATCCTTCAGAAGAAAGAAGAATTCCTTGAAGCATTGACTTAAGTGCACGAGCTACAGTAGCACTAATTCACATTACAAATCCAAAGAGATGGAAGCTTGGTTCTCCCTTCAGTCACAACATTAAAAAATCACGAAATCAGTCATCAGCTTAATGATATCAAATATTGTGACCATCGAAATTCACTTTTGAATTATTTATCCAATTTAGGTTATTTCACCTAGAAAAAGAAAGTCATAAATAGCTTAACTCGTACTACTCAAAGACCAAGTGGCCGATATCTATTGCTTTAAAAAGTGCCGAAAACATAAATAAGATAATCATAGCAACTCCTACCAAAGAAGTCAAGGGATTTGTTCTCTATTACCTAAACAATTCAATGGTTTGAAGACTACATGAACATGAGCTCAATGACAATGAAACGAGTAATAAGTTCCAAAATTATCCTTTGAAAAAATATGTAACAATTTCGAAACTCAAGAAACATCCAAATCAGAAAGAAGAATCTACACCAAACTTCCTGAAATTTGAATGAGAAAAATAAGGAAACAAATAATGCAAAACAAAGAAAAAGAAGATGAAAGGAGAATTTACCCCACTAGCAATGCTAACACCAAATGAACATGAACTCAATGACAATGAAACATGAACTCAATGACAATAAAACATGAGCTCAATAACTAAACAACTCAACAGTCTAAACACTACACATACATGAACTCAATGACAACGAGTAACAAGTTCCAAAATTTTCCTTAAAAAATATGTAAAAACGTCCAAACTCAAGAAATAACCAAATCGTATACAAGAGTCTATGCCAAACTTCCTAAAATTTGAATGAGAAAAATAAGGAAATAAATACTGAAAAACAAAGAAAAAGAAGAAAAAAGGAGAATTTACCCTACTAGTAATGATAGCACCACTGACAATACGAATTAGCATCGCATAGGTGGGCCAACCCTCCCTTTTCATTGACATCAAATAAGCAAAAATGGCCATGACAAAAGGCGTGATGGCTCTAATAACTTGGTTAAGGACACCAGAAGATACTTAAGTGACACATTGTTGGTCACAACCAAACTGAAAAATATGATCCCAAGCGTAGAAATCTTAAGGAACTGCAACCGATACCTTGGGGCCTATAAAGGCTTAATCTTGAGATCGACAATGCCAACATAATTCAACATTGAACAAGCCAACATATGACACAATGTAAGGAAAATAGGGTATTTGAACCCACAGTTGCTAAGCAAATACTTGTTCAATAACAACACCCCAATATTCAAGGAGTACCAAGCAACAATGGGCCCGATCGTGAATACACGACTCTTCTAATAATCTTACTTCTTAATTTGTAAAAAGGGTATACAAGAGTGCTCTCAGATCATAACTTCATCCTTCGTTTCTCTTATCAGGTTGACATGGTTTCTAAACTCAAAAATGCCAAAAATTTGAAGCTTTTAAGGCTAAAAAAGGATATGGATCGGGTTTGATTTATAAGAGATAAAAGGAAAAAGGCAATGCTGGGAAAAAATTAAAAAGAAACATCTAGGATGTGGTGAGGAAGAGCCAAAAGAAAAAAATGGTCTTCTTTTCTTAGTTGTAATGTATACTAATGAAGAGAGAAAAGTGTTAAAAACATACACCATCCTTGCCCTTAAGAAATGATTTTATTGAAAGGCTGCTCATAAACCACAAATACTACATACTCAATTGCCTACTACCAGAACCATATGCTCGCTTCTTCATCTAAAACAAGGTTTAAAGCAGGACAATCAAATATGTGTAAATACTTGTAATCAGTATAAGGTTTACCAAACCATACATCCATAGGTGTTTTGCCTTTGTTCACAATAGTAGGCAATCGATTAATAATATGGCTAGTATAAGTAATTGCCTCAGCCCAAAACACCTTGCCTAAACCAGCATTAGACAACATACACCGAACTTTTTCAAGTAAAGTACGGTTCATGTGCTCTACCACCCCATTCTGTTGTGGTGTCTCCCTAACCGTGAAATGCCTCACAATACCCTCATCTTGACAAACTTCCAAAAAAGGATCAGGACAAACTTCCAAAAAAGGACCAGACTTATATTCACCACCATTATCTGATATGGGAGTCTTGATCTTTCGACCGCATTATATTTCAATCATCTTTTTCCAATTCAGGAATATCTTTAAGACTTCATCTTTATGCTTCATGGTGTATACCCATACTCTTCTAGAAAAGTCATCGATAAAGGAGAAAAAATAATAGCCATCTCTCCAAGATGCATTCTTGAAAGGTCCCCAAATATCAGGGTGAACATAATCTAGAATTCCTTTAGTGTGGTGAATAGTAGCGCCAAATTTCACTCTAGTTTGCTTACCCAATACACAGTGTTCACAAAATTTCAACTTACATGCCTTTTCACCTTTTAATAAGCCTTGCTTTACCAATCCTTACAATGCTTTTTCACCAGCATGCCCAAGACGCATATGTCATAACCTTGTAGCGTCTGAGCTATCTATGTCAGCAGCTTCAGTGATAGTTGCTCCCCAATAACTGTACTCCCTGCAAGAAATACAAGTTATTTCATCTTATACCTTCCATCACCACCAGTGCCTCATATACAATTTTAAGAACTCCACCCCCATGGTGATCTTGATACCATTAGATTCCAATGCTCCCAATGAGATAAGATTCTTCTTCATATCTGGTACATATTGAACATCACTAAACTCTCTGACTGTTCTATCATGCATCTTCAAACAGATTTTGCTTATACCTTGTGTTGTGTAAACATTATTATTTCCTATCAAAACAACTCTACCATCCAGCTCTTGGAAGCTAGAGAACCATTCCTGAATGGAACACATATGATAGGTGCAACTTGAATCAAAAATCTATTCCTTGGAGTGACCATCAGCAGATGAACTAGCCAAAGCAAACTCGAAATCATCATCTCCAAATTTTGCAATGTTTGCTACAAAACCCACTTTCTCCTTCTCTTTTTTCTTCAATTTAGGGTAGTCTTTCTTCCAATGACCCTTTTGGCGACAAAAGACACATTCTTCTTTAGTAGGAAACTTCCCTCGTGACTTTGAATGAGATTTTTCCGGCTTCCCATGTTTTCTTTCCTCTGTTAGCCCTTTCTAGTGAGTGCCTCAGTTTGTGAATTGTGATTCTTCTGTTATTTCTTACAACATTCATAATTCACCAATGTCGCAGAAACCTCATCAAATTTTACCTCGAATTTTTCATACAACAAAGTAGTTGTTAAATGATCATAATCATCAGGCAATGAATTTAACAAACATAATGCCTTATCTTCATCAAAAATTTTCACATCAAGGTTTGCTAAATCAACGAGTATTTTATTATAATTATTTGGGTGTTCGTGCATAGAAATACCTGGATGATAATGAAATCAGAAGAGTTGCTTCTTCAAGAAGAGCCGATTTTCTGCGCTCTTGGTTATATAATTTTTCTCCAATTTCGTTTATAACTCCTTAGCAGAAGTTTCCTTCATATAAGGGTATTTTAGCTCCTTATTAAGGAATGATCGAATAGAAGCACAAGCATAGAGATTAATTCGTGTCCACTGATTGTCATCCATATCTTCGGGTTTATCTTCTAGAACCATATCCAACACTTGTTGATACAATACATCCATAACTTCACATTGTCACATACCAAAATTATTAGAGCTATTGAATTTATCAACCTCTAACCTTGTAGTAACGATTGGATGTCTAATGGATGTAGGTGCAGACGATGACAATATCGACTCCCTCTTAACGTGTTGGACCCCGTCTCCGAGGTCCAGCATTCGGACTCATACAAACATGGAAGGCCCAAAACCGGACACAATTGGCCACAAGTAGAGGGACTTTTAATAGAAAATTCTGGGATGGGATTTTTAATAAAAATGTTCCTCATGATCTCACGATTCCAACGCAACTGGAATCGCTCAATTCGGATTTGAAATGAAAAAGTTATGGCAAAAAAATACTATCTTAAAGAAAACAGTGAAAACAGTTCCTCTACCGACTTCATGTCAAAATTTGAAAACTTTAGGGGCTGAATTACTGATCGGCTTCTTCATAAAAATTGTAGGTTTATGTGTCTAGTTTAATTTGAAACAAGAATCACTTTGATCCGAGCTCTCTAGCTCTAGATATTTTAAAATTTGTTAAGTATATTCAGAAAGAATCAGCCGACCTCCACACTTT
>JANIHY010000008.1:40726606-40747351 GCA_027479065.1 Erythroxylum brevipes
ACAACATATTCAATAAAGTTGCATAAGCGCAGGTTCTTGGCCTTAGAATGTCTTAATCAAGCTCCTGTAGATGGATCTAGTGGGAGTTCATATAGCACAACCAGTAGTTGTTCTACATCTTCAAGAAATGGTACCCTGGACTTTCACTAGAGATGGAATGGTTGCTAAGCAATTTAGCTTGTTGAAGTTACTACAAGAATCGACTGTCTTGAGGATTAGGATGTTCTTTTGTTGCTAGAATCTTGGGGCTTATTTTGAGATGGCCCAATTCTAAGAGTCAACAATTTCTCGTCTTAAATATAAGCTTTGCTGCCGTAACACTCCAGTCTCCCTGTTTTCTATTCAGGCGGGACAGAACATTACTTATTTGGGAGCTTGAGGTGTACATTTTTGTCTGCTTTGTTGACTGGAGCTGGTTTAGGAGTTGGAGAAGTTGGAATTGTGTTTTCAAGTGTTGGGGTATATTGTATGAATACGCTTTATGCATGTACTGGGGAAGAATTGGAATTTCGCCGGTAGCATAATTGAACCCCATTGTTTGTAGAACTCTTTGTTGGTAATATTCTTCCATTTATGGATTTTTTGCTTACAATGTTGCCAAGAAATGTTGCAACTTCTCTCCAAATATGGAGACATTATACAGGGGTTTCCATAGCTCTTCACAAGCATGTTTTTTTGTTGGAATTACTCCAGATGTATATGAGAATTCCAACCAAGGGGGTAATCTTCAAGGTTCTGCAGCTTCATCAGACCATTGTAAGTCTTGCAAAAGGCTTTCGGACATACGGGGAAAGATCCCGCGAGGCCGTCTAAAATCGTAGGATTATCATACCCTCAAGGTCTCTGAGCAAGAACTCCTAGCTTAACTAGAGACAAAAAGAGTTGGACTTTGCAATTTATCAGGTACTAACAGATTTGGACACTATCAGGTATATCCTTTGATTATATTTTATTTTTTATTTATTTATGTATTTATTGTAATTTTATTTTATAATAATTTAGCGTGCCAGTTTTACTTATTTACTCTTTAACTTGCATCACTTTTTTTTTGTTATATCTGCATGCGGGTCTACCAGAAACAACTTCTCTATTATGTAAGGGTAAGGCTGTGTACTATCAGACTTCTTCAAACTCCGCTTTATTGCGGGATTTCGGACTGGGTGTGATAATGATTCATTTAACTTGCTTGTTTGAATTGTTGTAGCTTTAAGTTGGCCGCACGAAATGGATATATGGTTTACCACTGAACACTATTTACTATAGAAGACACTATCGAAGAGCAAAGATGCCATAGTTTGCTGCCCCAGTCAATGAATAATTCTGTCTGTTCCTTTGCTTTGACTACCACATTCTTAGCCAACCAAGAGATATGTTGATCCGTCATGTAGTAATTTCATGTGTTTTCAAATCCTTATAAATTTTGTGCCAGATATTGGTTAGATCAATATAGTGGTTGTATCACTCTAATATTGTATTAAAGCAATGACGTTGTGTTTTCATCACGGTAGTAGTATCTACATTAGCTGTAATGACCACATTTGTTGTGGATTTGGCAACCATCTGTGTGCTTGATTGCATAGAGAAGAGATTACAATCACGAATGATAAAATATTTCTCGCTAGAACTCTAAATGAATTAGCACGAGAGGATACTATTAGAAAATCAAATATTGTGATCATTATTATTTCAAAAGAATATCTAATATCTTTTGACCTAATGTGATAGAAAATTGATAAGATTTTTTTTCTTCTTATCATATTTCAGTCATCTCAAGTATGATAAGAAGAAAAAAAATCCTACAAGTTTTCTATCACATAAGGTTAGAAGATATTAGATATTTTTTTGAAATGATAATGATCACAATATTTGATTTTCTGATAGCATCCTCTCGTGTCAATTCAGTTAGAGTTCCCGCGAGAAATGCCTTATCATTCGTGATTATAACCTTTTCTCTACGCAACAAAGCATACAGATGGCTACCAAATCCACAACAAATGTTGTTACTACAGCTAATGTAGACACTACCACCGTGATAAGAACACAACACCATTGCTTTAAGATGATACTGAAATATGATAAGAAGAAAGAAATCCTACTAGTTTTCTATCACATAAAGTCAGAAGATATTTGATATCAAACTGGAAGCTTTGAAAATGCTTTCATTAAACTTGGAAGCAAGTTCCCTGAGCAGATGATGAAGATTTGGAAGAACGGTTTCGGAAAAGTTGCGACAAAAAGTGAATATTGACAGGTAATTTTTGAATTCCATATTTTGCAAACATTATGCCACCAAGCTATTCTGAACTAGTACTTAGTATAAAAGGGTAAATAGTGACGAAGCAGTAGAAAAATATCAATGGACGTTTGCACTATATGTATTTTATGCCTATCTTTCACTTGGCAACATATCATTTTTTCTTCATCATTTTGGCAGGGATGAATCAGGAATCGTTCAAGATATAACCAGAGATGTTAGCAGTATGATGAAATGTGTATGTAGCCTTGACGCCTTGGGGTTGAAGGGTAATAGTTAGCTTATGAAGTTTGTTCACCATTATGATCTTCAATTTATGTTTTCTTTGGAAGTTGAAAAAGAATAGTGTTGAGAACTAGTGAAGGTGGAAGTCAAAAGAATTTTGTAGGACAAATAAAAAGTAGGCTACAGAAAGCCTTACAACTCAAAATAAATCTAGTTGTGCTAGAGAGGACTAGAATAGGAAGAGCTTAGGAGGCTACGGAACCTTAGAATACAGAATGGTGGCTTAATATTTAGAATATGCCTTTGATTTTTGTTCCAGTGTTTGATATCAACCTTTGGAATGCTAATAAGCCATTTCTAATGTGGGATTCCTCTGCATTTGTTCATAGAAGTAAATGCAAAAGCATTGTTGTGAAAAGTGAATCTTTACAGAATTGGAATTGAAGAGAAGTATATAGCAAAGACAGATTACTTGCAAACTTATGTGATTCACATTTTTTGTTCTACATCATTGTTAAAACAATGGGTATCTTAGAGTAAATATGTGTTTAGACTTTATACCCTGATTGGCTAGTGGATAAGTAGAAGCCAAATCCAACAAATGTATCTGTGTTCTTTTGGTGTTAGCAACTGCCATCTAATTACTTCTCCCCCACAAGTAGAAGTTGGACCATATGTGGACCAAAAGATTCTTATGAGCCCTCAGCTGCTCAAATTAATCTTCCACTGTTTAAGTACTCGGATAATCTTTTTGGTTTTTTCCTGGCATCACCTCCCAGCTCTCTCTCTTCGTAATTACTCTTTTTTCCCCTTTTTAGATGCCATCTTGCAGCCTACAACAACTCATCACACTTCATCAATGCCTGTGAGTGGTGGTCTCTCCAAAAAGAAACAAATAGCTGATGTGAAAGGTATGAAAGCTATTTAATCTTTTGGTGAAATGCTTACAGACTTCTCTGGACCCTAGTAAAGTAAGTCGTGGAGCAATGATGCAATGAGATGACTTACAGATTGAAGTCCTTGATTGCATATATGTAATCAAGGGCATTGTACATTTATCCATCTTGCCATTTATGAATTATCCATAGATGTTTTGACGATGGCCTTTCTAGAAAC
The DNA here is from genome assembly GCA_027479065.1 of Erythroxylum brevipes. Taxonomy (NCBI): domain Eukaryota; kingdom Viridiplantae; phylum Streptophyta; class Magnoliopsida; order Malpighiales; family Erythroxylaceae; genus Erythroxylum; species Erythroxylum brevipes. The sequence continues at coordinate 40,730,202 of JANIHY010000008.1, forward strand.
TACACCATCATTTGGTTGAACCGAAAAGACGATATGACCAACTTATTGAATGCTAACCAAGGGGACATCAACTTCTTCTGCCATGACTTCTTAATAACATAAATATTAGTTTTTTATGGTAAACCTTGGATTTTGATTTCATTATGTCAAAGAGTCCTTAATTGTCGTGTTTGGTGATTTTCTTTTATTTGTTAAAGTCGGTTAAATTCCGCTCAAACTCAGACCACAAGTTGGTCGTCAATCTCAGGAACCTCTCGAAAATTTGATACATGGAAAATTGCCTTCCAAAAAGATACATCGACCTGAGTTACACAGAGGACAAGTCACAGAGGAGGTAGGTCTTTGGACTATTTCTTTTGTCATGGTGTTCCATAGATTGCTAGTATTGGAGAAATTAGAGTTTCACAGTCATGTGTTATGCACTATGCAGGATGCTTCACACCATCATAAATCTGGTAGCACAAATGGGACTTATTTTCGAAATCCCAGCTCCTGTAATGTTAAAAAAGCTGCAAGCTGCAGGACTTCTCTAGTGCCTTCTGTGTCTGTCGCAGATGCAGCGACTTCCATACATGTAAACCTTTCTTCGTAGGTCACTTGTTTCATCTCAGACATACAATACTGACCTCCTCCTTTTACTACAGCTGTTAATCAACATGCAGAAAATGCTTTCTTGCTACAACCAGACTGCTTCTACTTCTTCCTCATTTTCTGATGTCAATCACGATGTTGACTGGCAGACACTTGCAAAAGATTCTGTTCCCTCTCAATCCAGCTTGAAAAGAATCAGGACAACTTTGAAGACCATTTCTGATTGCTTCTCTCGTGGTTCCTCTGTTTTACAGGATTTTGAATGTCTTAGAACTCTTAAAAGGTTCCTTATCTTAACTGTCTGATCTTGGACCTGAGGAAGGCATTTCAAATGAGATAAAGGTTGCTATTGAACTTATCGCAGACAAGTTTAAGCGTATGCAGGAACGGTTTGAGATGGCTGAAAACACCCTGGATAAAGCTTCTAAATTGAAAGCCAAAAAAGAGCGAGCTAGTTACAATCGCCAACGGTACCACTGCCATTTTTGGGAACTAGATGCTGAGAAAAAGTTCCTGGACAAAAAGGAAACTCAATTGGAAGGTAAACAACCAGCCCTTAGGAACCAACTAAGCGATGTCCAGGCCAAACTCCAACAAAGCCAAGCTGTAGGAGTTGGATTTGTGCAGGAAATGAAGGGCTGTTATGATGCTGCCAATGTACAAAACGAAGTGATGAACAAGTGCTGTAAGGAGTTAAAGAAGCTTCAACCCTTCGTAGAGGAGGCCAGAAAGAGCAATGGATGAACATGGTGTTTGGATGAACTTGTGAAGATAATGGAGTGCCGTGAAAAGATGGGTCAGAAAGTTATCCCGGTCTTCTACCACGTTGCCCCATCTGATGTAAGGAAACGAAAGGTTCATTTGAGGAAGCTTTTGATGTGCACGAACAGCGTTTTAAGGGTGATCGCACAAAGGTTCTTCGCTGGAGAAATGCCTTAACTCAAGCTTCCAATTTGTCTGGTTGGGATTCTAGAGTTGCTAGGTATTGTTAGTTAGTAATATTATATTTTCATCATCGTCTTTGCGTGGTGCAATCTATTGTTGGATACTTTTGCTGATTCAATTGCAAAGTTTGTATCCTTTACTTTTTCAGGTTTGAGGCATTGCTTGTTGATGAACTTGTTTCAAAAATTTCTGAGATCATGAATCAACGAAAGTATTCAGTGATTGGGCCTCATGATTTGGTCGGAATCGAACAGCAGATTAAGGAATTTGAATCCCTTTTATCCTTGGAAATATCTGATGTCCGATTCATAGGAATTTGTGGCTTGGGTGGTATTGGCAAGACTACCTTGGCTAAAACTGTTTTTGATCACTATTGTAGTAAATTTGAATGTTCCTTCTTTTTGGAGAACATGAGGGATAAGAAGTATACACTTTCCCATTCTCATGTTTTGAAGCAATTCCTTTCTCAATTTTTTGCAGAGGAATGTGGCACTGTTGATGATTGGCCTACTCTTTGCAAATCGACTCTGCATTAAAAGGACTCTAATTGTTCTTGATGATGTATATGAGTTACGGGAGTTAAGATCATTTTTTGCTGGTGATGATTTTCTGGGCGGGGAGGCAAGCAGAATCATTGTAACGACCAGAGACAGATCTATGCTTTTAAAATATGGAGTAGATATGATATATGAAGTTGGAGGTTTGAAAAGCCACGAAGCTCTAAAGCTCTTTTCTTTGAATGCCTTCAACCAACACCCCCCTGCTGATGATTATCTGAAACTGTCAAGAAAAGTTGTAGAATTCACCATTAGCTCTTAAAAGTTGTAGAATGCCCTACGCACAGTCATTTCCTTTGACGGATATCATGATGATGGTCAATTTAATGTGAAATGCCGTTTGAAAACTGATAATGGTGACTTCAATGACTTCATTGGCTCCTCTGGAGGTTGGTTTAGCGGGGCGTGTAAACCCAGATTTATCAGTTCGGATCACATGTTCCTATGGTTTGGCTGGTTCACTCAGGAAGTTCCCAATGTTCTGTCATTTGAGTTCTGCCCTGTGAAAAATCGTGAGCACCGTTTACACAAGTGCAAGGTGATAAAATGTGGTGTGCATCTTTTATACTCTGAAGTTGAGGGTGAGACTTTCAGGGAAGTTGACAAAGGACAAGGACCACATTCAAAGAGATGCAGACGTGACTATTTGTATGATGAAGCTCAACCCTCTGGGTTCATCCCTTGTGAGGGGGAGATTGATTCTGGTACCAAAACAAGAGAATGAGTATAATTTTATATGGAAAGATTGAATAAGCAGTTTGATTGTTGTGGAATAATAAGAAAACCTTCTTATCTTAAGCTATTAGAACAGGATACTGAGATGGTGTTCAAGGTCGGACCACATTACCTTCTGTGGTACTACTTGAATCAGTTCCTGATACAGATGGCTCAGTTTATGAAATTCTCCTTAGTATTCCTTTTGGTTTCAATATCAAGTCATTGTTGAAAATAGAATGTTGTGGTTTTGTTGTGGACGCATTCTTGGGGAAAACGTACGAAAGAAAGAAACGTTAATTTGGATTTTTATTGCTATGTTAGATAGTTGTTGTTTTATGGTTATTTCCTATTAGGATAATAATACGGTAGGAATCTTATTATTGATAGGATAAGAGAAAGGTAGGATTATTGAGAGTAGGAAACATGCTTAGAGTAGGAATTCTATCATTGTAAGGAGAGTTGCCTATTTAAAGGCAATCAAAATTAATAAAGCAGCAGAGCAGAATTTATTCACACAAGAGATCAGAGTTCTCTCTATCGAACTCTCTAAGGTATTAGCCTCCCTTTGAAGAGCTGAAATTCTAATCAATATAGGTCGACCAAAAAAACAATATACTTGCCCCGTGACTCGATCCCAAACACGGGACCATAACAATTTGGTAGCAGAGTCCAACACGATGGGTGATGAAATCAGAGAACTATTGCAAGAAGAACGAGCCCTTACCGACTCCAAGCTTTCAGTCATGGAACAATGTCTTGGGGAGAGAATTGCACAGATTCTTCAAGAACAACTATCTGGCATAGGACTTGGTGTCCGCAAAACTACCGTCATTGGAAGCGAAGAGAGCAGTGTGGCTGTCCCAACGATAGATCTACCAGCTGCCACCGCTACCAAGGAAGGCCCTATATAGCCTGTTCCACAAACCCGAAACCATCAATCCACAGTGCCCAGGTATACAAGATTGGAATTTCCGACATATGATGGCACGGAAGACCCCTTAATTTGGGCTCGCCGCTGTGAGCAATTATTTGAGAATCAGAATACACCTGAGATAGAAAGGGTGGGACTAGCAGGTTTTCATCTTTTAGGAGAAGCACAATAATGATTTTATCAGTTGAAGAGGGCAAAAAAATCAATGACTTGGACAGAATTTCAGAAAAGTTGCCTCCAAAGGTTTGGACCACCGAAGGTTAGTAATCCAGTGGGGGAATTGGTCACTCTTCGACAAACTGGAACTGTTGAACACTATCAATGTAAGTTCCAAGAAAAGCTAGCTAGAGCTGATGAGCTCATTCCGGAAAGTTTGCATGTGGGATTATTTATGGCGGGATTGGATGATTCCATTAGATTGGATGTTCAACTGCATAAACCACCAGATTTAGCAGCTATCATGAGTTTGGCTAGAGCTTATGAACAGAAGCTGCAACTGCAAAAAGTCACTAGTACTCAAAGGATGACATGGCAATCTCCCCGAACAAGCTCTAGTAGCTCGGTAACTATGCCACCAAGGAGTTCCAATGTGTCATCTACAACGATTGATAAATCATCAAGCAATCAAGCCCCTTTTTTTAAGCTGTTGACACGAGCAGAGATGGCAGAGAGGAGGTCAAAAGGGTTGTGCTATAATTGTGATGAACCATATTCAGCTACTCACCAATGCAAACGACTTTTCTGGTTAGAGTTAGTAGATACAGATGGTGGTACTCTTGAAGACAACTTATATCCTACCCCTGAAATTTCCTTAAACGCCATTAATGGACACTCTCATGGCAGAACTATGCAGTTGCAAGCTATCATAAAAGAAGAACCGATGCTTGGCTTGATTGATTCAGGAAGTACTCACAACTTTTTAAGCTCAAAAGCAGCTCAAAGTTTAACACTTGTTGTTCATTCCTTGCCAAGTACGAAAGTCTTGCCAAGTACGAAAGTCTCCATTGCCAATGGAGATAGAGTTCAGAGTTTGGGAGTTTGTAGACAGGTATCGTTTTCCATTGCTGGCCATAACTTCTCTGCAGATTTTTATGTGATTCCTTTGGGTGGATTTGACATGGTTTTGGGTGCTAAGTGGCTGGAAACAATAGGACCTATATTATGGGATTTTGTTGCATTTACCATGACCTTCTCGGTGGAAGGGACACCTATTTTATTTCAAGGACAACACCGATCTTGTGATTATGTCTTACACACGATGGTTACGGTCACCCCAGAAGATCAGATGTTGGAAGGCCTTTTAACTGAATTTGGGGACTTGTTCCAAGAGCCAATTGGTTTACCACCCATAAGGGAATGTGACCACTGCATCTGCTTGTTGCCCGGGACAACCCCTGTAGTTGTTCGTCCATACCGATATCCCCATAGACAAAAAGATGAGATTGAAAGACAATGCAACCAAATGCTCCAACAAGGGTTTATTCGGCCCAGTAAATCCCCATTTTCTTCTCCAGTTTTGTTGGTTCCTAAACAAGATGGCTCTTGGCGGCTTTGTATTGATTACCGTGAATTAAATACTAAAACCGTAAAGGACAAGTTTCCTATTGCAGTGGTGGATGAATTATTAGACGAGTTACATGATGCCCGTTACTTCACTAAGTTGGATCTCAAATCGGGTTACTATCAAGTTCGCATGTCTTCTGCCGATGTCGAGAAGACCGCTATCCGTACACACCATGGGCATTTTGAGCTCCTAGTTATGCCCTTTGGTCTTCCTAATGCTCCCTCTACTTTTCAGGCCTTGATGAATGAGATATTCCATGAGCTTCTACGACATTTTGTCTTGGTTTTCTTTGATGACATTTTGATTTACAGTATGACTTGGGAGGACCATTTGGTCCACATGAGAAAGGTCTTGACCTTATTGCGTGCTCACAAACTTTACCTGAAGCGTTCTAAGTGTTGCTTTGCATCTACACAAGTTGCATATTTGGGTCATACCATATCCACTGCAGGTGTTCGCGTGGATATGAGCAAGGTTCAAGCTATTCTGGACTGGCCTCAACCTCAGTCTATCACTTCACTCCGTGGATTTTTGGGCTTGATGGGTTATTACCGCAAATTTATCCGTGATTATGGAGAGTTGGCTGCTCCATTAACTTCTATGCTTAAAAGAAATTCTTTCCAATGGAGCGAGGCAGCCGTGGATGCATTTGACAAGTTGAAACACACATTATCTGTTGCTCCAGTATTGCAATTACCAGATTTTACGAAAGACTTTATTGTTGAATGTGATGCTTCCAGTGGTGGTATTGGAGCTGTTTTGCAACAAGAAGGTCATCCGATCGCATTTTTCAGTCAGCAATTGGCTCTAAGGCATCAGAAGTTAGCTGCGTATGAAAGAGAGTTGATTGGGTTGGCTAAAGCAGTACAACATTGGCGTCCTTATCTGTGGGGACGATCTTTCCTTATCCGGACAGATCACTATAGCTTGAAGTATTTATTGGACCAACGGCCTACCACTCCTCCTCAGCAACATTAGCTTACCAAGCTCTTAGGTTATGATTTCGCAGTAGAATATCGAGCAGGTCTACTTAATGCCGCAGCAGATGCATTATCCCGTAAAGCCAGTCCAAACCGCTCATTATTTGCTATCAGTTGTCCTCGCAGTGCTTTACTGGACTCCATTCACGAAGAGCTGGAGAGCTCCGAGGAACTCAAACAATTGTGCACAAGAGTTAAAAATGGGGACCTTGATTCAGATTGGCAACTTCTTGATGGGCTACTTTTGTTTAAGGGTCGAATCTTTGTTCTCTCTAGTTCTTCCATAATTTCCCCTATTCTATCCTCCTACCATGATAGTGCGCACGAGGGAGTTCAGAAAACACAACTTCGGATTCGACAGGATTTTTATTGGAAAAATATGAAGAGTGATATTGCCTCGTATGTGGCAGCTTGTCCAGTATGCCAACGCAACAAATCTGAACATTTAAGTCCGGCTGGATTGCTCCAACCCTTGCAATTGCCAACTCAAATTTGGGTTGATGTTTGAACGGATTTTATTGACGGATTGCCCAATCTTCGGGCAAATCAATTTTGCTTGTTGTGGTGGATAGGTTCTCAAAATATGGCCATTTCATTCCCATGGCTCACCCCTATACTGCTGTTCGCACAGCCCAAGTCTTCTTTGAGCATATTGTTCGGCTACATGGAGTTCCGAAAACTATTACTTGTGACATAGATGTGGTCTTTACTAGCACTTTTTGAAAGGAATTATTCCGCCTTCATGGTGCTAAGTTGCAGTTCTCTTCAGCTTATCATCCCCAGACGGATGGTCAAACAAAAGTGGTCAATCGTACGGTAGAGATGTATCTTCGTTGTTTCATTGGAGATTATCCTCGCAGATGGGTCGCTTGGGTTCCTTGGGCTGAGTACTGTTACAACACTTCCTTCCATTCGACCATTCGAACCACACCATTTCAAGTAGTTTATGGTCGTGCGTCGCCTCGATTGCTTTCTTATACACAAGGGTGCACTAGAGTTGAAGCTGTTGACACTGCTCTTGTGGATAGAGACAAGGTCTTGGGCGTTATTCGCAACCGCCTACTCCAAGCGCAGCAACGAATGAAGGACCACTATGACAAAGGTCACCGTGAGGTTGCATTTGCTCCAGGAGACCTTGTTTGGCTTCGTTTACACCCATATCGACAGCAATCTATCCAGCTACTTGTTCACTCTAAGTTATCTCCGCGGTTTTATGGACCATTTCCAATTCTGAAGCAAATTGGACAGGTAGCATATGAACTAGATTTGCCTCGCAACAGCCACATACACAATGTTTTTCATGTCTCTTTGTTGAAAGCATTTAAGGGTGAACAGTTGCCTCCGATTACTGCATTACCTCCCACCGAAGATGGCAAAATTGTTCCTCTTCCTGCGTCTATTATTCGTGCGCGTGTTAACCGCGGCATAAAGGAACTTCTTGTTTGCTGGACAAGGTTCCCTGAATCCAATGCCACATGGGAACCTGTCGACCAATTCCAACAGGCCTATCCATCATTCGAGGTTGGGGACAAGCTCTTTCCGCAAGAGGGGGGTAATGTTGTGGATGCATTCTTGGGGAAAACGTATGAGAGGAAAAAACATTAATTTGGTTTGGATTTTTATTGCGTTGTTAGATAGTTGATGTTTTATGGTTATTTCCTTATTAGAATAATAATAGGGTAGGATTATCGAAAGGAAACCTACCTAAAGTAGGAAACATGCTTAGAATAGGAATTCTATTATTGTAAAGAGACTTGCCTATTTAAAGGCAATCAGGATTAATAAAATAGTAGCTCAGAATTAAAATCAAACAAGAGATCAGAGTTCTCTCCTCGCCATCGAACTCTAAGGTATCAGCCTCCCTTTGAAGAGCTGAAATTCTACTCAAGATAGGTCGACCTAAGAAATCACATAATCACCCTGTGACTCGATCGCAAACACAGGACCATAACAGATGCGGAGATAAAGTATGCAAGCTTATCATTGATGGAGGAAGCAGTATGAACGTAGTATTGGAGAACATGGTGAAGCGATTGAATTTACTCACGAAGAAACATCCAAATCCTAATAAAGTTTCTTGAGTATATGATAGTACTCTACTAGTTGCTCGAAAGTGTTGTCTTTCTAATTAGGAATATACGAGGACTCTGTTTGGTGTTATGTCATTCCTATGAAAGTAACTCACATGTTAATTGGGCAACCATGGCCTTATTATCAAGATGTGCAGCACTTAAAAAAGCTAACACCTTTCATTTTATATTTCACGGAAAGAAGATAGTTTTGAAGTCCATGAAGGTAGACAAGGTAGAAAAACAAAGAGGAAGTAACAAAACAATTGTAAACACCGAGAAAAAGGCTCTTAATATGCTTAAGGAGAGAGAATTTGAAGTTCTTAGCAAGGAAAAAGGGATTGTGTTTGCAATGGTAGTAAGGTAAGTAACGGAAACAACACCTAAAATAGCCTTAACTTTACCAAAAGAAGTGGGAGAACTGTTGGTTGATTTTTCTAACCTTACACCGAATAATTTACCAGGTGAATTACCTCCTTTAGGAGATGTTCAGGTGAATTACCTCCTTTAGGAGATGTTCAACATGCTATTGACTTGGTACTTGGATCTACTCTACCAAATCTTCCAGCCTATTGCTTGAATCCTATTAAGAACGCAAAGTTAAAGAGACAAGTGGAGGAGTTACTAAAAAAGGGATTTATTCAAGAAAGTCTTAGTTTGTGTGCAGTTACAGCACTTTTGACTCCTAAAGAGGATGAAAGTTAGAGAATGTGTATTGCTTGTTGGGCGATCAATAAGACCACAATAAGGTATAGATTTACAATACCTCGCCTTGATGATATGTTAGACATGTTGACTACAGCTACCATCTTTACCAAGATAGACTTACAAACTAGGTAGCATCAAGTTAGAATCAAACTTGGAGATGAATGGAAAACTGCTTTCAAAACTAAAGAGGGACTTTATGAATGGTTGGTGATGCCATTTGGACTCTCTAATACACCTAGAACTTTTGTGGAGTGATTAATCAAGTGTTTTGACCATTTATGGGCAGATTTTTGGTAGTATATTTTGATGGTATATTAATATATAGCAAGACTAAAGAAAATCACCTATTGCATCTACAACAAGTCTTGATAGTTTTGAGGCAAGAGAAGCTTTATATCAACTTAAAGTGTTCTTTCATGCAACCAAGTGTTGTATTTTTGGGCTTTATCCTATCCTACCGTAGAGTGGAGATGGATCCCGAGAAGATTAGGGCCATTCTTGATTGGTCTATTGTAAAGGATGTGCACGAGACAAGGAGTTTTCATGGCCTAGCAACATTCAATAGGCGATTTATTCGTAATTTCAGCACCATAATGACACCCATTATTGATCTTATGAAGAAAGGGTAGTTTACTTGGTCGTAGGCAGCCACTAAAGCATTTGAATAAATTAAGAAAAAGATAACCAAATCTCCTGTTTTACAACTTCTAGATTTTCCAAGGTATTTGAAGTTGCTTGTGACGCATCTCATGTAGGAATTGGAGGCATACTCAACCAAGGACACCCAATTGCTTATTTTAGTGAGAAGTTAAGTGAAGAGTAGCAACGATATTCGACCTATGACAAGGAATTTTATGCAGTAGTACGTTCTCTTTACAATTGGCGTCATTATCTCTCATACAAGGAGTTTATTCTATATTCGGATCATGAACCTCTTAAACACTTCAAGTCCCAAAAGAACTTGAACAAAAGGCACACTTTATGGAGTGAATTTTGGAGCAATTTAACTTCGTTATTAAACATCAAACAAGACTTGAGAATAAGGAAGCAGATGCATTGAGTATGAAGAATCATTTAATTATCATTTTAAGGGTCATGGAATTCGACAAAATAAAAAGAGAATATGCTTCAGATCGAGATTTTGGAATAATCTTTCCAAACATTGCAGCTGGACAAAGAGACAACACTTTCCTTTTGTGATCCACAATGACTATCTTTTCAGAGGAATTCAACTTTGCCTACCTAATACTTCTACAAGGGAGTATGTGATTTGGGGATTACATGTAGGAGAAGGAGCAGGCACTTTGAAAGAGATAAAACCATCGCAATGGTTGAAGATCGCTTTTATTGGCCCTCTTTAAAGCAAGACATGTCCAAGGTTATATGGCAATGTCGAACATGTCAATTACCTAAAGGAAGCAAAATTCAGGATTATATACATAAGCATGGATTTTGTCTTGGAAATTCCTAAAATTATAAGAGGTTATGATTTCATTTTCGTGGTGGTGGATAGGTTTTCAAAGATGAGTCATTTCATTCCATGTTCTAAGAATTATGATGCTGTACATATAGCTAAACTCTCCTTCAAAGAGGTTGTACGCCTCCATGGATTACCTTTAACCATCGTCTTTGATCGTGACGTAAAATTTATGAGTTATTTTTGGAGAACTCTATGAAAACCATGAACACTGAGCTTCAATTTTCAAGTTCTTTCCATCTCCAAACCAATGGACAAACAAAAGTGGTGAAAAGAAGTTTGGAGGACTTGTTAAGATGTTTGGTTGGAGACAATGTGAAAAGTTGGGACCTTATTCTTCCTATAGCAGAATTTGCATATAGCAGTTCTATTAATAGGTCTACTGGTAAGAGCCCTTTTGCATACTACGTGGTGAGGACATAAATTAGCTAACCACACTCACGAGAAAAGCAATGTTTGGGGATCTCACAACCAAATAATTGAGTTTTCCCATCAGTCTTCTATACCGTTCTGGATCATCTAATAGGTCACCACCTTCAGCCATAAGTTTAAGATTAGGCACCATAGTAGAATCACATTGTCGAGATCCAGGCATACCTATATCTGTGAGAAGATCAAGAACATATTTTCTTTGGCAAAGAAAGATAACTTGTCTACATCTAACAACTTCAATATCCAGTAAATAATTCAATTCTCGCAGATCCTTGGTTTGAAATTTGCTTTGAAGAAAGAATTTCAGCCGCTTAATGCCTTTACTATCATTCCCAATAATAACAATATCATCCACATATACAACAAGTAAGATGCAGCTAGCAACGGATTGACAAAAGAACACAAAGTGATCATATGCACTTCGATGTAAACCAGACTCCATAACCACCTCACTAAATCTACCAAACCAAGCTCGAGGAGACTAGTTCAGTCCATACAAGGATTTACAAAGGTGACATACTTTCCCAGACTCCCCCTAAGTAACAAAACCAAGGGGGTTGCTCCATATATACATGTTCCTGTAAATCATCGCGTAAAAAGGCATTTTGACGTCTAATTGGTGCAATGACCACTATTTAGATGTTACAAGAGAAATAAACAAACGTACAAAAGCAAGCTTAGCAACAAGAGAAAAAGCATTTGAATAATGAACTCCATAAGTTTGAGCGTAGCCCTTGGCAACTAAACGAGCCTTTAGGCGAGAAACAATGCCATCAAAATTCATTTTAATAGTAACCACCCATTTACAACCAATTGCTTGCTTATCGGTTGGGAGAGACACAAGATCCCACGTGGAATCGTGCTCCAAAGTTGCCATCTCTTCCTCCATGGCTGTCCTCCAACTAGTATGGGACAAAGCCTCTGTAATAGACTTGGGTATAGAAATGGAATCTAAAGAAACAACAAATGCTTGTCAAAGGGATGATAAATGAGCAGTGGAAGCAAAAGAAGAAACAAGATACTGGCAACGCTTACCTTTACACAAGGCAATATGAAGATCAAAACTAGGATCATATGTCGGAGGACACGACGGAGGAAGGGAGGCAGGAGGGTCAGCGCAATCGAAAAGAGTGGTAGACGCAATTTGCAGTCACCCGAAGTAGACTTGTGTAAACGGTGGGCAAGTTTCCAGTGACACAAAAGGAGGAGGAACTTGTCTAACATAATAAACCAAAAACTCATCTTCACTAACAAACTCATCTAGAGAAGAAGAGGAAAAATAAGGAGTAGACTCAAAAAATGTGACACCAACAAAAACCACATATCGCTTCAGATCAAAAGAATAACATCTATAACCCTTTTTGAGTCCGGGAATAACCAACAAATAGACATTTTAAAGATCAAGGATCCAATTTTGATATTTGTGAACGAGTGTCACGAACAAAACATATGCACCCAAAAATTTTAGGAAGCACAACAAAAAGAGACTTAGTGGGACATAAAACTGAATAAGGAATGTCAACCTGTAACACAAAGGAAGGCATACGATTAATCAAGTAACAAGCAGTTAAAACAGCATCAACCCAAAAAGATTTTGGAACCTTCATTTGAAATAAAAGTGCTCTAGCAGCCCCGAGTAAATGACAATTTTTACAATCAGCGACCCCATTTTGTTGAGGAGTCACCACACAGGAAGATTGGTGAATAGGTCCTTGTTTTCGCAAAAAATCAGACAAAGGACTAGAAAAGTACTTTTTGCATTGCCACTTCGCAAAACACAAATTTTAGCATTGTATTGCGTTTGGATTTCATTGCAAAAATCAGTAAAAGTTGAGAATAGCTCAGAATGACTTTTCATTAAATAAACCCAAGTAACACGAGTGTAAGCGTCAACAAAACTAACAACATATTGAAAACAATTTTGGAGACTATAGGGCACGGACCACAAACATCTTAATGCACTAATTCAAAAGGAGATTTGACTCTCTTGTTGACTCTAGGAAAATAAGAAACACGATGATGCTTTGCAAACTGACATGACACACTCTAAACTAGACAAGGAACTTAAGGAGGGAAAATTCTTCTTTAAGGTAGCCAAGGATGGATGACCAAGTTGACAATGAAGATGAAAGGGGGACTCTAGCTTTGGACTGGCAGCCAATGCAAAAAGAGCTACATGACCACCCTCAAGAACATACAACCCCCTGACTTGCAACCTCTACCAATAACCCTACTTGTCAATAGATCCTGACAAACACAATATATGGCAAAGAAAACAACAAAACAATTTAGAGCTTTAGTAATCTTACTAATAGACATAAGATTGAAAGGAAAATTAGGTATCTATAAAACCGAGGATAAAGGCAATGAAGGAATAGGGTTGGATTTACAATAGGCAGGAACAAGGTTGGATTTCCCATATCTCCTTAACAGTTTCACAACAATAAATTTGATCCTGGACATTCACTTCAATTGTCTGTAAAAGTTGCGAATACAACTTGTCGTCCTCCCTTAACCATGACTCCTCCCCAGGATCATTTGGAGGATCTTGGGTAAGATGATGTTCCCTATCAACCCCACTAAAATATTTAAAGATAGCTTCCTGCCACTAAGGATAATTATCACCATTCAAATGATGTTTGATCATCTTGGTGACTGGAATCGGAAACAAAAAAAATCAAACAAACTGATAAGAATAATAACACTAGGTATTTAGTCAGACCAACCTAGATCAACCATTTATTTTGGGCATGATACCCAAATCTGACAAGCAGAAAAGAAAAGAACAAAAGAATCTAGAGGAAAATTCGCGTGATTTTAATCAAATCTAAAGAACCTTGCTATGAAATGACAGCCTAACCTTAGGTTAGTCATCTTTTATTTATAAATAAGAGACATTACATTAAAGACTTAAATACCCTTATTAAAATATTATTATATTCTAGCAAAGAAGATAAATATTAAAATATTATTATATTCTAACAAAGAAGATAAGTGGTAATGCTTATGTTTTGTAGTTACCAAGTGACATGGGAATAAGTCCTATCTTTAATATAGCGGATTTAACTATTTATCATGGACAAGATGATGAGTCATCCCTTACTGCGGTTGTAGAATTCCGGCCATTGCTCATCTTAAAGAGGAGATAGAAGATATTCTTAATAAACAAATTGTAGCTACCAGAGATGGAGGATATCGACAATTTATTATCAAGTGGAAAGGAAGACATTTCTGACAGCACTTGGATTTTAAAATCTGAATTTCAAAAGTTAAATCCAGACTGATGTGATCAATATTGATCACATTCAACATCGAGGATGACTTCAGACAAGCTAGGGAGAATTGATGCAAAAGAACTTAAAGTTTATAAGGGAAATAAAAGAGGAAAAATCAACAAATCACAAGCTTTAATTTGGTGGGATGAGGATTGGGAATTGAATTAACATCAAAGATAAAGCTGAAATTCATATTCCATTAGGAATCCTTATTAGATAGGAAGTAGTAGTATTATGTTATTCTATTTTAGATATGTTATCCTAGTTAAATAGGATTGTAGAATTTCTATTATATTAGGAGTTAAATTAGAGATCCTTTTCCTACTAGAATAAGGATTTTAAGAACACTATATATATGTACTTAGTCTTTCATCAAGAGGAAGCAATCCAAATTTTTTTTACAAACTTGAGTTTTCAACTAGAAGGTGTGATGCTTTCTTCTAAGAGTGATTCTTAGACCCTAGGAGTGATTCCTAGTTTCCTACCTTTCATTCTTTATGTTCTTCCCTAAATTCCAGCCCTCTTAAACCTACATTCTAGCCATCTCAAACCTATATTCTAGCCATATTAAACCTGAAATCCTAAACCTAAATTTTCAACAATTAAACCTTAAAACTCCAGCCATACAAGATCCAAAAATTCTACAATCTTAGCCTAAATCGAACCTTGAAACCTGATATTCCAGCACCCTAATATCCAACCTTACTACCTAATTTTGTGCTTTCAGCTATTAGTTATTAATTCTTCTATTTGTCCTACATCACAAAGGATCTACAATTACGTAGAGGCACTGGAAATATACGGAATTTTACAGGCAGCAAAATAAACATACACATGAATACGTAATGGTCCAGCATATAAGATAGTATCATTTTTAACAAATGTTCCCAACAAAGAAGCAAAAGTTTCTTAGAATATTTAAGATAATCTCACCTTGAAAAGCTAAAAATATAAACAGAACATACCTGTATTGCTAGGTTATTCCCAGCATGTTTTCCACCACTTATGACAGTGAAGGCTGGTACAGGAAGAATCATGTCTGTTTTCCCCGAAAGGTCAGCAATGTGTTTATAAAGTGGAACCTGATGATTTATCCATGGAAGGATGTCAGAAAAGTACTAGAAAATTCACCACCAATATTATCAGAATTTAGGGTTTAAGTTATCCTTTATTGACACTTAATTCGATATATATATATATATATATATACAAAGAGTACAACACAAATTAGGAAACTAATCTCCTAATCCCACTAAACTAGGAAGCTGACTTTATCTTAAAATCCTTAAAATCCTTTATCTTTGGGATCCTAACAATGCATATCCTGTACACGATATTTATCTAAACCAGTATCTATATCTATTACTACAAATTATCACAAATATATATGAGAATAAAACCACCCAAGTTTAAAGGATTAGTCATGCCTCTCTTTCAGCAGCCCCAGCTTTGCAGGCAGCAATAGACACAGCCAGTATAGCATTTGCTCCCAGTTCACTCTGCAGATGAATGGGGGAAAAAAGGAGAACTTGGTAAAAGACATTAAAGAAATGCAGTAAGGCCAAGTTAAAAATTACAAATCATCTTGTAGCAATGGCATCAAAAGAAATACCGAGTGCCAAAGCCACAAGTCCATTTCTACATAAATGAACCTAAAATCAAATCTAGATATAGATGTTTAAGCTAATTAATAAATGACAACAAGGAAAATGTTTCTCTTCAATGACTATACAAGTAACTATGGACGTTAAAACTTTGCAAGTAAGAGCATATGATGATAAGAAAAACATAAACGAAGATATGCAAGTTTATCGTCCCACACAAACATGGCGAAGAATCCAACATAAACCATACACCATTACCGAAAGTGCTAGAATCTTTTTCCATTTCAAAGGAACGTAAGTCTACCTTTTTGACAGTTTTATCCAAGTCTATAATGGCCTGATCAATTTGTGACTGAAGAGTCGGGTCCATACCAATGAGAGCTTCAGATATCTTCTCATTGATATTCTTAACAGCTCTTGTCACGCCATTCCCAAGATAAGCCCCCTTGTCCCCATCGCGCAATTCAACTGCTTCATACCTGAGATCAGAAATTCCCAATTTTTTTGAAGCAAGATATTGTACTTCTTACCTTCACAACAAAGTTAATGACTTTGAAAAACTAAAGACATACATCCTAAAATGATACTACAATAAGAAGCTTGAAAGGGAGTGTGTGTGTGTGTGTGTAGAATTGAATATGAATAATTACATTCCAGTAACATCGCCACTAGGAACAGAAGCTCTGAACATTCCTTTGTTAGTATACAAATCGACTTCAACAGTAGGAATCCCTCTGCTATCAAGGATCTGTCTGGCTTTGATCTTGGTTATTACCGATTGGACCGACTTTTTCATATGATTAGACTGTATAATATAAAAAAAAAATGGAGTAAAAAATGGAGTAGGATTAGATAAATGAAAAGTGGAAGTAAATGAATGAGTGAGTGATTGGGCGATTACGATGAACAAAACAGGATCGGAAGTTTTGGCCCTCACGGCGGCGTTGACGGCGTCCTCGATTTTCCTGGAGAGCATGTGCTTGTCCAGGTACTCTTGCACCGACATTTTGTTTCTTCTTCCTCTCGCTTTCTTCTTCTTCTTCCCCGTAATCTCCCCCCTTAATTTCTTTTTCTTTTATCCGTTGAAGCGCTTTCATTGTTTGGTTGGTACGGTGTCGTTTGATAAGATTAGGCATTTTACCCTTTGTTCGGCAAAAGATGCAAATTACGAGTAAAGTGATACTGACGAATTTACATCTATTTATATATATATATAAATATAAATTTTTATTTTTATTTTTATTTTTTATTTTTAATTTTATGTTTTTTTAAATAAAAATATATAATTTTTTATTTTTGT
>JANIHY010000008.1:40846098-40861600 GCA_027479065.1 Erythroxylum brevipes
TTTTATATTAATTTTAGATATATAATTTGCTAAACTCTTGTCCACTTAATGTTTAAATTACACTAATTAAGAGTTTTAATTTTAGGCACACATTATATTTGAAACATTTAAGAGCATAAAGCAAGAAAAGCTCTCAAAGGAATCAAGGATAAAAAATGTTAACGTTTTAGCCACCTAAAAATGTTAACGTTTTGATTAAGAACAGCATCCATAGTTTTTGCGTGAAAAATAGACTAAAACATAAGTAAGAGGAGCGGGTACAAAAAAGGGAGCTGATGGACATTGAATACATAAAAAAGAAGAGAAGCAGTTGGCAACCCAGAGAGAGGAATCAAGAGAGAGGTGTGCATGAATAAGGTGTACCAAACCAAAAACTTAATTGTCACATTAGAAGAGAAGTAGTAGGCGGCGCAGAGAGAGGAACCAAAAGAAAGGTGTGAGTGAATAAGGTGGACCAAACCAAAAACTTAATTGCCACATTAGAATAGAAGTAGTTGGTGATGGAGAGAGAGGAGCAAGTAGAGCATGAGTGTGCTCTAATAAGTGGACCAAAAAAACCTTATTAAAAGATTCAATATAGAGACATAAAAGAAAAGCTAATGGTGGCAGAGAGAGGAGAGTCAAGATAGTGTGAGTAGCACAACATGAATAGGAGAGGTGGACCACAAGTTTATTTGTCAAATCAGCTACAGTAACGAAGCAAGAGAAGTTGATGGCGGTAGAAATCAGAGGAACGAAGGACGTTGGCCAAAATGTTTTCCAATCCCAACAACCACAGTTTTGCTTGGATTTAATTTGTTTTTATTCCTTATCTGTTTTAATTTTTGTGGAATTAATCAATGCAAATATATATTATGACCATGATTTGTGTTACATTGATGAATATGTATAAGTAAGCTTTTTTGGTTGAGGCTAGGATTGATATTAGATTAGGATAATTTTTATGGTATTGATTTTTTCTTGATTGCATATTTAGTCCTAATTTAGCTTGATCACCTAGATTAAGGCCTTAGATGATTGAATGTCATAACCAATGTGATTTAATTTTTTGAAAAATTAAACAAGCAACATACTTGAGACTAAAGCATAAGCCAACCTTAGGATCTTATATGAGGATACCTAGGATTAAATAACTTAATTTTAGGCTTCTTGTATTGAATGCATTTTATTCCGAATTATCTATGATCCAAGAAGGTAACTCGGATTTAGAAGAGAAGGGAATCCTATGAATAATGGATTCCACTTGTTTAAGTGAAATAAATCCTAAATCAATCCATTGTTACAAGTTTTAGTGTCTAATCCAATTAAAATCCGATACCTTAGCCAATTTCTGTCATTTGATTAAGTCTAGGTGTTTTTTAATTTGTAATTTGTATCTTGCATATTTCCTTGATTTCCTTACTTTATTTTATTTTCAAATCAATCAATTATTGATCATCTGAGTAATTTTGCATCGTTTAATTTAATTGTCTTGCTTTTTAGAATCTCTTGGGTACGGTATCTGGTTCTTACCATTTTATATTACTTGTTGACGGGGTATGCTTGCCTCTAGTTGATCTAGATAGAATTCAATTAATATTACTTTGTTTAGATAGTAACAACGTGAGATATCATTTGTGATGGTGAATATTTTAACCCAGCTGTCCCATTTATACCACATGTCCTATACATTAAAAAACCTAGCTATTCAAGATGAAAAGGACATGGTATATGTCATGGCTGACGTAAAGAATGGGTGAGAGCTTAAACAAAAACATGGGATGGTTGTAACAACACATGCATCGCATTACACCTATCCATTTTTCCTTAAAACATAGTTGTCCATTTTATTCCATTTAACCTAGCTTTGTAAGGGGGAAAGAATGTCATGGTGGAGGCAACTGGTGACACCTCATGTTTCCAAGAACAATACATCTATCCAATACGTTTTTAAACCAAGCTTTTGAATACACAAAAGAAGTATGATGACAAAGTGGGCTAGGAGTGGAGTGTAACCAAAAGGGAGTGTGGACAGCTATCCATTTATCTTATGAAAACCTAGTTCCCTCATTTTGTTTTTCTAAATGTAGCTATTGAATATAAAAAGAAAGTGGGTGGGGGACAGAATCGAGAGTGAAAGACATCTATTTTTTTTCCTCTTCAGTTTTGCAACATAGGAATGGCTAGGAGAGAGTTTTGTGAGCTAATTTATATGGTCCTCTTTGGTTTCCAAGATGGTGGGAGGGCTGGAGCAAAAAATGAATAATGTGACAGCCATGGAGAAGATGAAGGGGGAGACATCCTGACACCGACAAACCTAGTTAAGCATATTTTTCATTATGTCTATTATTTTTACTCTCTTTTTGGATTGATTACATTATCTTGTATGTATTGATTGGGTATTATATAAGAATGATTTCGATGTTCTATTGAAACGTTTTCCATGAAAACCCATTGCTAAAATTTGAATGTGATATGTAATAGTCATGTTTGAAGTCGTATGTGGCAACTAACAATATTAAATTGTTAGGGATAACGTAACCTAAGTTAAATAGTCTGAGCTTATTTGATTATTTCTTAGATTGATTTATTTTTCTCGTTCGTAAGGGGACTGTCCGATTAAATTTAGAGAGCATCTCCTAGGTTATCTGATAGCTAGTGTTAAGTAACGAGCTCTTCTTAATTAACTATGACTTAAGGAAAAACTGGGATTAATAGAGCTTGTTATTAATATATGACCAATAATTAGATTAAACCAAAGAATTGAGTCCCGAATGCATTAATCAATTTTTATCATTTTTGCATGTTTTCTTTAATTTATCTTTACTAGTTTAGTTTCATTTTATTTTCTTATTCGATAAACCAACCCCATATAACCTACAACAATTATTTTAATTTTGAAAGCTTTACACACCCTCTTTGTGAGATCAACCTAGACTCACCCCTACTGTAGTAGTAGGTCTAGTTTATTTTGCATAGTGTTACGACATGCTACTAGTGGATGTTAATTTTTTCACTTGATACTACTTGATACTTGATTAAGTGTTTTTCTTTCTTCACTAGTTTTGATGGCTTATAAACTACTATTAAGGCAAGTTTTAATTTATTTAAAACCATCAATATACTGCAAGCACACAAGTTGTGAATTGTAGTACGTGCGGTGTCGATCTTAAAAGGAGTTGTGAACTAATCTAATCCTAAGTTATATAAGGCTTAAAAAATTAATAAAATGAGAATAAAAATTGAATAGAAAAGTAAATAGGTGAAGGTGAGTGGTAGAAAATTAAATCGTGAAATTAACGCAATAATTTGAATATTAAGCAACACCAAATTCACAATGGGAAATCAAACAAAAAAATTTACCCAATTATGATAGAGTGATTTATCTTATCATCAATGCTAACCTAATCACTTTTGTGTTATTGTGGTGTCAGTTCTAGACTATCGTAGGGTGGATTACTCTCTCTCGGGTTATAATCACCAAACCCTATTTAAGTCGATTACCAAAATTATAATCTCTCAATTAACTATCAGCTCATAACCTAATATGTTCTTAAGCTTTCTAATAAACTACCAGGTCTCACACGAGATCTGTCTCCATACAATTGCTGATTTGATTAATTGTGTGATCTATTAGATTATTTAACACTTATTAAATAACCTAATCATTTCACATTCGACTCATTCTCACAATTTATTACAGAATCATGAATTTATATCAATTAATCATAACACCTAATCGAAATGAATCAAGTTTAAATCCCTAAATAAAAGTTAGAACATCATCATCAATCCATAACCCATAAAAATAATCATACTCATTTTACACATTCAATAAAGAAAATGACAAAGATGAATAGAATGTCACTTCGATGGGATCGAGATGACTTATGAAGGCAATAGCGTCAAAAACCCTCTTATCTTCTCTCTCTTCTCCTTCTTTCCTTTTGAAGCTTTTCCCAAAGTGGCATAATGTAAGCTTCCTTTTAAGGTTCTATTCTTTTCCTTTTATTCAGTAAGTCGACGCACGCTATCTATATGAGCCATGATCGTCACCCTAAAATTTACCTTCTATCAAGATTCATCATGCTTCTGTCACAATCGTGGCCCTGGGTTTTCTTTCGGGCTTTCTCTAATTCTCTTCCATTCTTCTATAATTGATCTGAAACACTAACACACACATCAAGGCACCTCAAATAGACAAAATTTAAGCTTAATAGCATACTCTTAACCCCATCAAACACTTAAAACACAAATGTCTAACTAAACAACACAATCCTAACCTAAACGTGCACTAATTATTCAATTTTACAACTAAATACATACTAAACTACCCCCTAAAAAAATATGCAATCTACCACTATCTACTACCTTACCCTAATATTTTTCACCTTAAACTTTGTCCTCATTACAATCTTAAACATGATTATGCATGTGAATCTTTAGTGGTGGAAAACTGAAATGATACTCAAAGTCATGGAATTTCTTGATCATGAAAGGAGTTTGAGTATAATTATCTTATTTTTAAACATAACTTGTCAAAGTTTAACCCTAGATGGTTTATTTTTTAGGGAAATGGTTATTGAATAATCATGCGTAAAAGAATTAAATATTTAGTTTTTGCCATGGTTTTGAAAGTTATTCGTCTTTTCTGACTATTTATTCTTGGAAAATATGGAAAAGGAAGAAGTGTTTTGGATTTTGATTTTTAGTTTTGCTTGAGAAAGACTAAAAGTTAAGTGTAGGGAAACTTGATAAGCACTTGATTGACTATATATTTACTACCTAATGCTTTGTGATTAATATTATGTTGTGCTTAAGATACTTATTTTGGTTCATATTTTGTTTTAGATACATATTGGAGGAACAAGAACCAAAATGTGCTAAGAACATATCATTGTAGTTGTTTTATCAATGATCAATCTTATTTGCCTTTGTGGAAGAAATAAGAAGATGAATTAGGGTGAATGAAGGCAAAGAAAATAAGAATGAAGTTATTACAACTTACACGATCATATATAAGACCGTGTAACTCACTAGAAGTGTGTAGAACCTTGACGATGCCGTTTTAGCCCTTCTCTCTCCATACAATTGTTGATTTGATTAATTGCATGATCTAAGAGTGTTTAATTCTCATTAAATAACCTAATCATTTTGCATTCGATTCACTCTCTTGATTTATTACCAAAGCGTGAAGTTATAGCAATTAATCACAACACCCAATCGAAATAAAACAAAAACAACTATATTAACATTGAATCAAGTTTAAATCCCTAAAGAAAAGTTAAAACATCATCATCAATTCATAACTCGTAAACATAATCATATTCATCTTAAACATTTAATAAAGAAAATGAAAAAGATGAACAGATCATCACTTGGATGGGATCGGGATGACTCGGGAAGGTAGTAGTAGCATCAGAAGCCCTCTCCTCTTTTTTTCTCTTCTCTCTTTTCTTCTTCTCTCCTTTTGAATTTTTCCAAAAGTAGCAGAATGTAAGCTACCTTTTAGGGTTATATTTTTTTTCCTTTAATAAAATTTTCTAATTAGGGTAAACTCTAGGGTTTTCTTGGGTTCCAAAAGTCTGAAATGTTCCAAAAAAATGAAGTTTGGTAAGTCGATGCATGTTGTTTGTCGCATAGGTCATGATCATAGCCCTGACATTTACCTTCTACCATGATTGTTGATACGTATTATCTATCGTGTAGGCCACGATCGTGGCCTTGACATTTACCTTCTATCACGATGGCTCATTCATCTTGCTTTTGTCACAATCATGACATATTGGCGATGATCGTGGCTCTGGGTTTTGCTTCAAGTTTCCTCCAATTCTCCTCCGTTGTTCCATAGTTGATCTGAAACACTAACAAATACATCAATGAACCTCAAATAGACAAAATTTAAGCTCAATGGCATACTCTAACCCATAAAACACTCAAAACACAAATGTCTAACTAAACAACACAATCTTAACCTAAACATGCACTAATTATTCAATTTAACAACACATACTAAACTACCGCCTAAAACATTATACAGTCTATCACTATCAACATACCCATACTTAAACTTTTGCTTATCCTTAATCACAACAAACCATACCCACACAATCAAAACACAACAAACCAAACACAATTAACAATAAAACACACACATATGCAATAATGGATTAATGACATTAAACTTAATGAAACAAATTTAACTACAAACACGATCCCTCAAGTTGTTCTAGCTTATATGAAATCTGTCTAAGTACTTCGATTAAATATACATACAAATCAAGACCTTAATTTCAAGTTTATTCACCCTATCACTTGTACACACACATTGATAATTATTCAGTCAATCATAATTGTAACTATCCTTAAGTAGGTTTTCATAAAAATTCAAGCTATTCATAAAGATCGATAGGCTTATTTGACAAAACACTATTTTTATTGATTTTGATTGACATGAACCTAGCTTTTTTATGTGAAGGCAAACATTTATAATGAACGTCGATCTAGTTACTCAACTAGGTCATGTTTTTATTAAACGACTTGGTTGGAATGTCATTATAGTCTTTTGACGTGAAGGCAAACATTTGTGATGAATGTCCCCTAGTTACTCAACTATTATCACATTCTCAACTAGTTACTAGCTTTATTCATAACCCAAAGGCCAGTGAAATAGTTGCTTAATTAAGATTTAAACTTTTTTATATTTATTATTGCCTACTTCAATTCTTTTAGCTAGTAATTCTCATGAAAAGATACTAACGATGCTACTTATTCGATTGACCTAAAACTATAAATAAGTGTGACAAATTCCTAGGGTTAATAAACTAACATCATATCCTAATTAACATGTATATTTAACCAAAGTAACCTAGGTCACCAATTTCACGAGGTAATAAATCTTCGCAGCCTAAAAGATTACGTTTAAAGTTAAACCGATTTTGTTAAGCCCTAGCCATTGACATATTCACACAAATCACACCATGCAATCCTAAACAAAACTAAGATGCAAAATTCACATTCAAATAAAAAATATAAAATGTATACAACCCTCCTCACACTTAGACAACACATTGTCCTCAATGTGAGAAGAACAAACAAACAATACATAAAGTGAGAATAAAAATAACAAAACAAAAGAAAGATGAGAATAATAAAAATAAAAATAAAATAAAAGACAAGGTTAGAGTATAAAACCTATCATGGTGATCGAGGTGGCAATGGTGATGGTGTTGAGACCAAATCCACTTGACATCGAGATTGCTTTCCTTTGAATTAATCAAACCGATTCCAAGTCGTTAAGACTTATTAATAGAATTTTTAAAAAATCTAACTACATAATAATTTAATCTAACTACAAAACTTGCTAAGTTATGGTTATTAGCTTGACCTTGTGTCCTTGGAAGCATGTTTAACTTTTCAAAAGGAAAGAGATGACTTCTTTTTCCTTTGGAATCACTCCACCAAGATACGGATTGTAGCGATGCCCATTCACCTTAAATGTTTTTTTGTTTGCATTTTCTAATTCTAGGGCTCCATGATAAAAAAAAAACTTAGGTGACTGTAAATGGTCCAATCCATCACGATTTTAGCTTTCCTAGAAATAGTCTCAACTACAAATTGTATAACAAGACTGCATCTCAACCTTGAATTCCTTCTGTTTAATATAAGAGTCATGCCATCTCTTAACCTTCTCCTTGTAAAGTTTAGCATTTTCGTACATATTGGAACGAAACTCTTTAAGTTCATTTAGTTGCAAGAGTCATTTTTTAGCTGTTGCTTCCATTCAAAGTTTAAAACTTTAATAACCTAATATGCTTGATTCTTTAATAGGCAAATGACAAGCCTTACCATATACAAGCCTAATAGGAGTCGTTATGATAGGTGTTTTGAGCACACTCCTATAAGCCCATAAAGCATCACCTAACCTTAATGCCCAATCCTTCGTAGAGCTATTCACCATCTTTTCTAAAATTTGTTTTAGCTCTCAGTTCACAACCTCCACTTGTCCACTCGTTTGTGGGTGATAAGGAGTAGCAACTCGATGATGGACTTTGTATCTTTTTAGGAAGGCATCAAAAGATTTATTGTAGAAGTGTGCTCCTCCATCACTTATTATAGTTCTTGGCACTCCAAACTAGTTAAACAACCTTTTGATAAAATTTTAGATAACTTTCCCATCATTAGTTAGAGATGACATGGCTTCGGCCTAGCGAGATATATAATCTATCCCCACTAGAATGTACATGTTCACTACAGCAGATGGAAATGACCCCATAAATTTGATGCCCCATACATTGAAAACTTGAACTTCTAAAATGTTGGATAAGGGCATCTTATCTCTTTTGGAGATGTTGCCTACTCATTGACAACAATCATAATATGTCAGGAAAGCTTAAGCATCCTTAAACAAATATGGCCAATAAAATCCATACTCAAGTACTCGAGCTATCATTTTATTTGCTTTATAGTGGCTAACGTATTGAACTTCATGACACTGTGTTAATATATCCAACATTTCTTTACCTGGAATACATTGTCTTACTAAACTATCAACACATGTTCGACACAAGATTGGTTCATCCTATAGATATTTGGTGCTTTCATGTAAGATTTGATTCCTTTATTAATATAATAAATCATAGGGGAGTTTACCACTGGTAACATAATTTGTGATGCCAACAAACCATAGTGTCACCAGACTGTTAAGTAACATCAAGGTTTCATTAGGGAATTTCTTATTAACCTCATCAATTTGATCACATCCCCCTCCTTCTAGACATGAAAAATGGTCTGTAACTACATTTTCCACTTTCTTTTTATCTCGTACTTCGATATCAAATTCCTAAAAGAGGAATATCCATTGAATAAGCCTTGGTTTTGCATCCTTTTAGATAAAAAGGTATTTTAAAGCTGTATGATTAGTCAATACGATCACTTTTTACCCTAGAAGATACGATCAAAACTTATCACATATATACACCACGATGAGCAATTCCATTTTTGTGGTAGTGTAGTTAAGTTGAGGTCTCGTTAGGGTCTTTCTTACGTAGTATATGGCATGTAACCTTTTGTCTTTTCTTTGACCTAAATTGCAACTGATAGCTTGGTCACTTGCATCACACATGACCTTAAATGGGAGTTTCCAATCAGGTGGTTTCGAGTTAGAGCTGACGTTAATGCCTCATTTAATTGATTAAATGCAGATAAACAATCATCATAAAAAAGAAAGGGCACATCCTTGACTAACAAGGATCTTGCAATCTGTGAGAAATCTCGAATGAAGCAATAGTAAAACCTAGCGTGACCTAGGAATCCTCGCACTCCCTTAATGTTGATTAGAGGTAGTAGTTTCTCTATAACCTCCATTTTCACTTTATCCACTTCGAATATGTGGTGAGAAATTTTATGTCATTGCACTATTCCCTCCTGCACCCTAACACTTTTCCCAATTCAACAGTACGTATGATTCTTCAAATCTTTGGAGTACCCTATCTAAATTGGTTAGGCACATTCAAAAGAATCTCCAAAATTGAAAAATCATCTATGAAAACTTGCATCATGCCCTCGATCATATTCTCGAAGATAGACGTCATACACCTTAAAAATGTCGATGGGGCTTTGCATAATCCAAAAAGTATCCATCTATATGCAAAGGTACTATAAGGACATGTGAAAATGGTCTTTCTTGGTAATCAGGGTAGATGGATATTTGATTGTACCCCAAATAACCATCCAAGATAGAATGAATGATCAGGCACTCTTTCTATCCCTCAAATGTCAGATATCTTCCATCCCATAGCCTTGATTTGCTTCTTGATAACCCCCTACCACCTTACTCTCTTGGTTCCCATCCAATTGATTAGAAATGATGAGGGGTAACATTTGACCTTCACTTAGAAAGGTATATCTGAGATGTGTAGGTAGATGTTTAAGCGAACAGGTTGGTAGTTTTTCTGTGGAGGGTGGTATGGGTGTTTCGATTCAAACTAATATGTCTTGGTGGTTGGCATCTGACTCCTCCATCTCATCCTCTTCTTCAGACTCAACCTTGTTCATCTTCTTAGCATCGTTGTCTATCTACACTTCACTGGACCTTACTTCTGTAATGCAATTTTCTACTTGTTCTTACATACTTGCATTCATAATTTCAATTTTCATAAACATATTGCTTTCCTTCAGATTCTTTATGGCCTTATTCATATTAAATTCCACTTAATCTTCACCAATCCAAAGTGTCAAGTTTCCTTCATGGACATCAATTAATTCTTTTCTTGTACTTATGAAAGGTCACCCAAGAATCAGTAAAAAAATTGTTATCCTCTTCAAAGTCAAAAACTACAAAGTCCACAAGGATAATAAACTTATCTACTTACATCTGAACATCTTCCACTACTCTAAATGGTCTTTTAATAGATTGATCAGCCAACTGAACTAACATTGATTTTTTCATGACCTTACTGAACCTTAGTTTCCTGGATATTGATAAAGGCGTTAGGTTGATACTTGCTCCTAAATCACAGAGGCACTTTGTGAATTCAAGGTCACCTATCACATAGCGTATTGTGAAACTTCCTGGATCTTTAAGCTTGGATGGCATCTGACCAGTGACTATGAAACTACAAGTGCCAGTTAAAGCTACCGTTTGGTTCTTTCCCACGTACGCTTCTTTGATAATATGTCATTTAAAAACTTAACATATTTGGGCTTGTGTTCCAAAGCCTCTACAAATGAAAGATTTATTTGCATTGTCTTTAATTTCTCCATAAATTTTGTAAATTATGCATCCAGTTTAGTCTTTTATAGTCTTTGAGCATATAGAACTTTGGGTGGATATGGCAGAGGAGCAACATAGGGAGGGTATTCGCTCATGTCCATATCTTTCTCCTCTTTCTCAATAAGAGGACGGTTTATAACTTTTTTCTTTATTGGTTGTTCAAATTCCTTCCTACTTTGAAGTGTGATAGCTTTTAATTGTTCCCTCAATTTTGTTCCGGAAGTGCTTGGGATATTCTTCGCGTTTTATGCCGATAAGGCACTTGCCAAATAGCTTATTTAAACCTGTAAATTATTGATAATAGAGGCATAATTCTATGTACCTGCTCAAATATACCTTCCAAATCTTTTTGAGCATTATCTAAGCTCTGAAGCTTGTCTAAAATCTTATCTAGCTTAAGATCTATGGAATTAGGTATCTCCTATTGGAAATCGAGTGGCCCTCGAGGTCGAATTTGACCTTTAACATTGTTTGACCAAGACAAGTTAAGGTGATTTTTTCACCCAAGGTTATACATGTTCGAATAGTGATTGTTCCCCCCTCTTTGACCATATTGAGCTCTCATATAGCTCACTTGTTCTGGTTCATGATCCTTCATCATGAAACAATCAATGGTGTCATGGTTCATTTGCTTATACAACATATATTTTTTCAAAAATTGTAACCGGAGCTGAGGAAAAAGCCTTCATATTGTTTGGTTGTCGAGTCAAGTTGTCAATTTTAGCTTTCATTTCTATGATTAGGTCGACAACTAAAGCTCTCTTTTGCTCTTAGAGGGTTATGTGTTGTCTACTTCGCTCATTCATCCACAAACAACTATTACTGGCCATTTCTTTTAACAACTCTTCTGCTTCTTCAACACTCTTTCGCATAAGTGATCCGCTCGATGCTGCATCTATGGTATCTCTTGTAGGTTGATTTACTCCATTGTAGAAAGTTTGTAAAAGGAATTCTTTTGGTAAGTTGTGGTGTGGACACCTCCTTTGTAATTCCTTATATCTCTCACATGTCTCGTAAAGTGATTCCCCATCACTCTACTAGAAGTTCATGATTTCTTTACCATCTTCGTCGTCTTAGTGATGGGAAAATACTTGTCTAGGAATACACGTACCAATTGCTCCCATGTTGTGACATTTGAAGGACTCAACAAGTGATACCAAGCATTGGATTTATCCCTCTATGTGAACATGAAAAGCCTCGTTGTAGCAGCATCTTTCGACATCCCATGATATGAGAAGGTATCATATATTTCGAGGAAGTTTACAATATGTGCATTAGGATCCTCATTGATCAATCCATAAAATTTCACATTTGTTTGCAACATATTCAATAGGATTGGTTTAATCTCAAAAGAAATGGTTTGAATCGGTGGTCGAGTTACTCCTTGATTGGTAGCAGTGAACCTTCGTCTCATGAATTCTATAAGAGTTCGCGGCTGGTTTGTAACATCCCGTTATTGATTTGAGGGTTATTTTGGTAAATTGGTACGGGTAGGACTGTTACTGCATAAATTGTGATCGCGTACTTTTTGGCCTCTGATTTTTAGAGGAATAGATCATTTTGCACATGCATATGCGTAGTGACATGCATTCATGATTGTTCCGGCATTTAATTGTGATTATGTTTTGATTTGTGAATTTTTGGGATAATTAGGTTAAATTATGATTTATTGGGAATTATGGCATAATTGGGCTTGTATAGTTGAATTGGAGTGTCTTAGGAATGATTGGCAACTGATAGCATCCTATAGGAAATTTTCTGAAAATTCGGGAGAAAATGTCCAGACCGAAAATTTTTGAGTGACAGACCGGTTAACAGTATGGTACCAAAATAATTGTCCATGGCAATGGAAAATTTAGATTTATGAGTTTAGAAATTATTGTGATGAGCCATTGAAATTTAGAGATCGAAATTAATGAAATTGAGGGCTTGTGGATTGTGAGTTTAGGTTAAAGATCAACCCTTATATATATGTATATACCTTAGGTTTTGAAAACTCAGATAAAACACTTTCCCTTTTACCCTAAGGCAAATTCTTCTTCTCCCTCTCGTTGATCTTCGATCCTCTACCCGACCTTTGCTTCTTCAGTGTGCTTGTTGCTTCCTTGTGCCCAAGACCTAGCTTGATTCTTGAGGAAGATGAAGAGGGTTGAGTTTTGAGGGTGAAAATCGGTGTTGGAGCTTGGAGGTGGATTTCAGACGTTTGAGATTTTAGGGCTTGATTGGTAAGCTTTAATGGTTAAATGTTGTTATTTATTGTTGTTTGGTGTATTAATGAGTATAAATGTGAGGGATATGGGTAGTTAGGGTGTTTAATGCTTGTTTTTAGAGAGAAATAGGGTTTGAGTTCGTCGGAGAAGAAGGCGGAGAGCTCGCGTGCCGCGACCTGCACGCGAGCCTCGCCGCAACGAATACACATTCGTTCGCCGCGAAGAGCGTGTTGTAGGACGCCGCGGCGAGCTCTCAACGTGTGACGCCACGGGGAGTATTACTAGACGTCGCGGCGAGCCAGAGATGATTGCTCGCCGCGGCGAGAGACTTTAGGCCGCGGCGAGGGACAGAATTTTAGATGAAATTAAATTGGTTTTTAGGGCATATCTTTTGGTGTAGACCTCCAATTGAGGTGATTCATGATTCGTTATGAACTAGAGAAAGAGGTCTACAATTGTGATAAAGATTGAGAGTTCGAATTTTAATTAGCGGGATAGCAATTATCGAAAGAGAGTCAATTGCAGTTTCTAGTGCAACTTAAGAGTTATGTTTTGACTAATTGGAGTTTAAAATTGGAGAATTATGAAATCAATGGATATTATTGACCTAGTGAATAGTGAATTTTGGTTGTGAGTCAAGAGATAGCGGAATTGGATTATAGCGCTGGAAAATCATGAACATGCATCGTAAAGCTTTGAATTAAGACATATGCATTATCGAAATTCTTTGTTTGAGCATCTAGTGATGAGAATTCGTTTGAATTGTTATAGAGGCACCGTTGGATCGTCAGTCCACGAATATTGCTGGGACTTCCAGGCAGTAGCTCGGAAGTTACAGGTGAGTAACCTAGTTGGTTCCTCAATCTTTGTGTGTTAAATGTTCTATGAATGTGTGAATTGTCTGCCAATGTGAGTGTTTGTAACTGTGAAATAACTGTGCTAAAATTATGAGTAAGTGTTCTGAATGCGATAAATCGAATTGATTGATATATATATGCTATTGATTGTGCAAGTGTGAGTGCATGCAAGGCATGATTAAAAGCGGTAAATAAACAGTTGTGACTGGAGTAATTAGTGATCAGAGCTTTAAGCTCGATTATCACTGAAAGGGCCTAAGGCCGAAAGGGAATAGTGCATACCCAGAGGACTCTCCTATTCCTAATGTGAGCGGGTAGTAGTGCATACCCTGAGGGCTCTCCTAATTGCCAAAAACGCGATTATTATGAAATGTGCCCGAATCGGGACAGTATTGATGCTCAGTCACAACATTGACATAAAATGAGAATTGACATACATTATGCATCTGACTGTATTGTGAAAATTGAGAATGCGTGTATTATGTGACAACTTGCGCAGTGACATATCTGAATTATGTTATAGTGAAAATGTGTAAATTATTTTATAGCGTTCCGAATGTGTTATTATGACTATTGTGATATATTGTGGGTATATGCATGAGTTGGGTGAACCATCAATGATGATTTCTCATTGAGTTCGCAAACTCACCCAACATTGCATATATTTTTCAGGACAGCGTTAGTAGATTTCTAACTCCCGTGATAGACGTTTCCTGCCATGCGAGTACGTGAGCAAGAGAAGCAATGGCACACAGGTTGGTCAGCTGGGTCGATTTTTGGGAATGACTCAGTATATACTTTTGTATCAGTTTCCTTTTTAGGATATTGTACTTGAGACTGTAGGGAACTAATAGACTTGTCTATATTTTTCCGTTAGTAATGTGAAATAAAAGATGATTGTGGTTTTAAAATTTAGTGATTTGCATAATGCGGTTTAATTGTATTGATGTCATGCAAGTATTTAGTGATTGTTTTCGATAGTAGCACTTCCTTGCTGTGGGATATGCGTCGGAACGACCCACGGGCATCCCAGTGCGTACCCTACGGTAAGGGGGCGCTACACCCATTGGGATTGGAAGAATTATTTAAGGTATATTATATACTATGTATTTATTATTTTACGTTCCATCATAAACCCCCTGTATCAGAGATTTCTTATTTTCATTGTCTATGATGAAATAGAACGTAACATGAAATCCTCCGTTTCCATCTTATTCCATTTCATTTCATTATAAAACCCTCAACTAAACGATAAAAGTATGTTATGTTCCATCTTATTCAATTACTAACTTCTCAACCAAACAGAACCTTAGATAGATTTATTAGCTCAACATGAGGTAAAGTCAAACTAGCCTGATGGGTGTCGAATCCACCAAATATAAATCCCAAATATCAAACGAAAATAAATTGCTCACAGTGGTAAATGGGGTCGATCCACAGAGAATGGAACAAATTAATTCTATTCTAATGCCAAAGAACGAATGAAACTAATTAAAAGGGAGTTTTGAAGTTTTCGACTAAAACTACTAATTAAACTAACCACTGAAAATTTATAAACTCAATTAATGATCTTTTCTAGTAAGGGCATTGAGACCTCTATAGTCTATACACACCCTCCACCCATTTTGAACCCGAGTGGGGACTAACTCACCGTCCTGATTTTCAACAACTGTAATACCTGT
>JANIHY010000008.1:40868055-40885093 GCA_027479065.1 Erythroxylum brevipes
ACATAAACACAAATTCTTACCTAATAAGCTTCAAATCTTTAATTCCTTCAACTAACACCAATTCCTTCACTTCACTTAACTTATACGAAAATCACCATTTTTTTTTAAGGAATGTAGGAGGCTTAAGCTTGAACACATGATAAAGAAGGAGCTTTAGTTAAGGAGGAGAAGAGTAGCACCTTACAAGGGAAAGAAAAAAAATACCAACGAAGGAGAGGAAGGAGAACCCACGGATGAGAAGAGAGGAAATAGGCAAGTACTTAAATTAGATAGGATATTTATATAGCAAGACTAAATAGGCAAGTGACATGTGTCACTTGCCACTTGTCCTAGTTTTAAGTACTCCTCAAGTCTTTTTCCAATTTCAATTCAATTTCTAGTCCAATTTCTCTCCAAATTCCAACGGCTCAAACTAATAAATCCTAAAATCATGTATCGATATTTTCAGTGCCATTGGGCAGTCATTTTTGGTATCGGAAACCAAATCAGTCTGTCACTTGTCAATTTTTACGGTCCGGAAAGGTATCCCGAAAAATTTTCAGAAAATTTATAAAATGTCCTATAAATGTAAAACACACAAAACT
Organism: Erythroxylum brevipes; assembly: GCA_027479065.1. Classification (NCBI taxonomy): domain Eukaryota; kingdom Viridiplantae; phylum Streptophyta; class Magnoliopsida; order Malpighiales; family Erythroxylaceae; genus Erythroxylum; species Erythroxylum brevipes. The sequence goes on from JANIHY010000008.1 coordinate 40,868,640, forward strand.
CCACTCCAATTTAATTTTCAAGAACAAAATATTTTTCAAAATAAACACATATGCTGGGAAATGTCATGAATGCATTTACAATCGTGTGCATATACAAAAATTTCAATTTATGTGTAGGTATAGACCATGTTATGCATGAACATGCCGAGACACGTCTACACACTCATAACCCGTACCAAATCACTATTTTACTCTTCCTATTGGTGATGAGATGTTACACTAAATTTCAATTCAACCCAAATGAGTCTTATTTTTTAGTTGTTAAGCATATATTAGATACCTATATGGTACCACATCACTAAGACTTTGGTATCCTAACTCTTTTAAATAAGAAATGCATACACAAATACTTGTCATTTTTAAGCAATATATCAGTGTCATGATTTAGTAAGAAATAAAATGTGCTTTCCTTATCAATTATAAAAGTCGAATATGTAACTACTGGTAGTTATGAACAAATTATATACCTTAGACAATGAATTGAAAAATATGGAACAAACCTCATAGAGATATAAGCACTCAGATTGTTTTCTCTTTTATTGGGCATAGGTCTCCTTTATGGAATAAACCTCACAGAGATACCGATGAGGTGTAATAATACTAGTTTCCTTTACCTCATAAAAATTCCCATTCAACACTCTTAAACCAAGCATATAAAAATTAAATATCATTTCATTAGAGATTAAGTAAAAAGTATTGATATTAAGCCAGAATCAATTAATACATTATATCAATTGATTAACATATTCACTAAACCATTGAGTGAGGATATATTTTACTTGATCACATAAGAATTAGGTATGGTTATTGGGAATCCCATTTAATAAGAATCTCCATAGGTGTTTAAATTTGAATTTAATTATTGTTTATTTATTTATTATATACTTCAGTATTTAAATATCAGTTTAGTATACTATTAGATAATTGACTCTTTTTGACGTTTCAAAAAAAGGTAAGAGGAAGTTAATGATATTGGATTTCGGGGGATTGATGAACTTCATTGCTATCATGATAATCTTTATAAAATATTGATTTATGCTTAAAATAGATTAACTTGTAAGTTTTTTAGGATGCATGAATTTAATGAGAGCTAACTATTCATATTGCCTTGGAATAACAAACTTTGTGTTTGTTTATACTATTATTGGTCTAATATTACAAAATATTTTGTCATCAACAAAAAGGAGGATATTGTCAGATTGAGGGATATTAAAATCTCAGTTTTGATGATAGCTAAACAAAAGTACTACTAATGTGTTAGGTCAAAGATAAAAAAGGGGGGATAGTTTAGTAATTAACTAGGTTGGATTTTTCTGGATTAAGTGGATTTAATTTGAGTTTAGGGAATGATGATTTAGCTGTCTTCCTCTCCATAATAACTCTCGAGCATATAAACCAATTAGTGGTTACTTAAGTAACCATTGTGCTATCCATCTTTCATCTTTCTGCTTTGAGGCACCATCTTCCCTCTTCAGATCTAGCATTCAATATCACCTTTCTGTTCAAATCTGATGATGCCACTGTGATGAGTCCACTTGCTTCCACAGATGCTACACACTACTGTGTAGCGAAAGGTAGAACAATCCACCTTGTTATCTATGGAAATATTGAAGGAAGAAGATAGAAGAAACAAAAGAAGCAATGAAAAAAAAAGTAACGAATAAGAAGAAGAATAGCAGAGTTACAAATATACAAAGAGAAAAAGGAAGTATTTTCTATTTTTCCAAAACTTGTCTTGTTCTACATTTTTTGTGGTATTAATACTTCTCTCCCTTTTCTATTACAGACTTAACAACCTGAAATTCTTGGAATCTAAAAAAAACAACTCTGGAATAGCTTAGAAGTAAAGGAAAAGTAGAAATTGAAGAAACAACTTCTACATCTTCTGTAAACTTCTTCTATTTTCTTGGGCTTATGCGTTGGACTAGATTTTTTTATTTTTTATTGAGTTCGGTGTTGATGAAGGTTGTGTTGCGTTTTGTTTTCCTTTGGTTTAACTGTTCTAACCTTGGACTTTGATTAAGTTGTGACATAATGAACTTATTCTTTATGAAAGCAATAATGATTATGCACAAATCAAGATACATCTCATGAAGACATTAGAGAAAAGTTGAAGTCTACCTTATTCAAGTGAAGAACAAAGTCAATACCAAGGAAGAACAAGGCACATCAAAGTTAAAAATGAATATATAATATTTGTTGTACTTCCTACTTAGTCACTTTATTATTTTAAAAGCTCATCATTCATAAATACATTATCATTTTAACTTAGTGCATGAAACTTTTCAATCATTAAGGGGAACCAAAGTTTTGATTTCAAAGAAAACCTATATGATCCTTAAAACATACTTTGGGCAATATTTGGCGAAGTGTTTAATTTAATTTTTTTGATAAATGTTTAATTTAATTTTTATTAATAAAATTGTCTTTAACCATTTGAAGATATTGAAATCAGGATTTTTGGTACATTTGTATACTGATATAGGTTAATGATTGACCAATTAGATTAAAGTTGTAAAAACTTATACATCAAGAGTTGTTAATAAAATTGGCTAGTATATTAGTCAATTGATGTATCTAATGGTCAACTGATATTCCAATGGCTAGTACTTTGGTTGGATGTTGTGACCAATGTGTAATAATGGTTGACTAATTCACGTAGACTAAATATTAGCAATAACTAGTTTTTTTTTCTAACAAGAAGTTTGACCTTTTAAACCCTATAACTACTTGATTTCTTATGGATTTGGACATAAATAAAATCTAATTATCTTACATTTCTAAGAGTTTTTCGAAATGTTTTAAGCATTCATTAGTGCATTTTAAAGTTAGTGAGCCTTTAAAGTTATAAAAATGATTAAGCAAGGTTTTATGAGTTGTAAATTCTTGTACGAATAAGGTTAGTCTTCACCTTAGAGAAAGATTATAAGAAGAGTTATTCATTACTCGTGAAAAATAAGATTGTTGTAAGAAGGTTTCGTTTGCCTTATTGACAAAAGAGACTTAATAGAAATTCCAAGAAGTAACATGGAGAGTGGACGTAGGTAAGGCTTGCTTGATGAACCACCAAAAATTAATTTGTCTTTCTTCTTCCTTATACCTTTTAAATTATTATTTGATTATGCTATTGATTTACATTAAGCTATTTTTCATCATATATTTATTCTTGTTCAATTCATTTATCAGATAAGAAATATTTTTTAAAATTTACCAACATTTAGTTCACCCTCTCTTAAGTTCCATTCTTAACCAACAATACTAGAAATAACGGTAGGAGCTATCTAAAACATTATGCATAACATTAGGGAAGATTTGTACCTTTTGTTTACTTTATACCAATTAAGCTTAGTTGTTTTTACTGAATTGTTTTCCCTTTCTCATTTTAGATCAATTAAGCTTATAATCTATTAATATTAAAGTAATTTGTAAAAAAGTTCATTAATCATCATAATTATAGTAGGAGATCTACAAATTAAAAGAATTTAAATGCAACTTATTATATTTATAAATGAAAAATGAAAGTTATATAAATTAAATTAAAACTTTTCATTATTTTTAGAGTTTTAGAGAAATTAAGTGAGCAATACTTTTAGACATTTTACATCTCACAATTAAAACGACAGTGACACTTTTTATGAATTAATTTACTGCCAATATACTTTAAACTTAATTATTCCTCCCTTTTCTCATTTACTTTCACCAATACTTAAGATCCATAAGCCTTCTTTTTTTCTTTTTGCATTAAAACTTTAGTAGGGGTAAAAGCAATTTATTTGGAAAATAAAATATATTTTAGGTTTATATTGTTACAAGTTAGATATGTGCATTAATATTGGTGTGAAATGATATATGGTCCAATAAATAATAAAAATGTTAAGTATTGTGAGTATACGTTAGAAGAAGTCCACTTATGAGGCTCATTTTGAGACAACAACTTGACACAGTAGACATAAAAGTTAAGAAAATCAATAGAACCTTCATTTATAACAGTCATGTTCTTCCATTAATTAACATATCAAAAGATATCAGAGTACGATGTTGGCACTTTTTACTATCTCATTTATAGGAATAAATTGATTCTCATCCAATAATGTAACTAATAGGAGAATGGTAGAGGGTAAAAGGAGTAAGGAGATCAAAAAATAGAGGATAACTAAATTCATGATTTGCAGAAGGAGATGTAAGACATGCAAATACAATTACTCACTAATGCCCCTTCCACATTTAAAAACTTCATTAATGATATCTTCAGTTCATTTTCAAGAAAGTTTAGTTTAAGTTTTTTTATGACATTTTATATTGTAGCCCTACCTTTGACAATGAACGCTTCTCTATGATCCTTTCTTAAATACAAACTGATTTGTTGCCTAAAATTGGTAGGAATCTTACTATAAAGTATTCAAATTTCAAATTATCTCAAGGCGCATGGATGTCAAATGATTATCAATGATAAAATGAAACGTTTAAAGGGAAAGGGAGACTTGTGATGGGGTCCAATTATGGATTGAGGTCTAACCTTATCTCTATGCTTCATAAAGAACCTTGTCATGGTTATTCGAGGACATTGGCAACTTACTAAAAATTACAAACTCTATTCTATTGAAAGGAACAAAAAGATGTTAGAAATTTTATAAGAAGATGTCAAATATGTCAACGCTACAAAGACATCCCTAGTTAGGTTGTTACTATTGTTACTTTTCCTAATCAATGTTAGACATAATTAGTTGTGAATGATAGGTTTAACAAATATGACCATTTCCTAGGCCCTAAACACCCTTACACAACCAAATCTGTGATAAGCCTAGAAGATCCTAAAGAATGCCCATGAAGAATCCCAAATATTTTGACTAATATTTTGGTTTGACATGCATGATTTGCATGGATTTTTACAAAAAAGGCAGTACATACAACATGATGGAGATTATGGTTCTAAACAGTTATTATTTTATTGCTAGTTGCTTGCTTAAGAATAGGAGTAGTTGTTATTTTAACTATTATAGCAAATGTGATACTATCTTTTAGAGACATGACCTAAGAAGTAGAAAAGTAGTTGAGTTTCTTGTGTATTTAAATCTCCATTCAGTCATCAATGAAGGGGCTGATTCCAATTAAACTTACTAGTTTATTCTCATTATAAGCATAATACTATTTTTTCCATTAAAGAATTGATTTAGCTTTGATTGGGACCTAACATTGGTATCATAGCTACTCTCTATGGCTACCAACAGGGACAAGATTGAACAACTAGAAGTTAGGCTCGGACAACTTCAAGACGGCTTTGAATAGATGGAGTTTGGCCTTGCTGACAAGCTATGACATATGGAAGAAGCCATCACCAAACTATTTGAGGTTAATGCTCTCCACTAAGGAGGGACCTGGAAGCAGTACTAATGATCGACAACCTCATAACAGTAGAGTAGAAACAACAGATAGCAAGGAAGGGGGATGACCAATGTTCTCTTCCCAACTAGCTAAACTAGAATTTCCAAAATACTCAAGTGCTGACCTGACCAAATGGTTCAATCAAGTGGATCAATTCTTTGAGTACCAAGGCACTTTAGCACTAGACAAAGTGTCATTGGCCTCTTTTCATATGGAAGGAGAAGTCAATCAGTGGTGGCAGTGGCTGCAAAGGGCTTATCAAGAGGACGGGAAGGAAGTTACATAGGATATTTTTGTTGAGGAGCTATGGTCTCGGTTTGGTCCTACAAATTGTGAGGACTTTGATGAATCCTTGTCCAAAATAACGTAAACAAGTTCCTTACGGGACTATCAATGGGAGTTTGAGAGGTTAGGAAATAAGTGCAAGGATGAACTCAAAAGGCTTTAGTGGTCACATTCATGGGGGAGCTCAAACATGACATTACCAATGGCATTAGGATGTTCAAACCCAAATCACTAAATGATGTTATCAGCTTAGCTCGCATGTGGGATGAGCAACTAGCTCGAAAAAAGAAAGTAGCACGATTTTTTATTCCGCAGGCTGCTTTCGTTTCAAATAAGAGCACAACGTATCCTCCAATGAAGCGACTCACCTGGGTGAGATGCAAAAAAAGCAAGCACAGGGGCTTTGTTTCAATTGTGATGAAAAATTTACATCAGGTCACCAATTTAAAGGGACAAAACTTCTACTGCTAGAAGGCAACACTGAATGTCCACAGGATGATGAAATTAAAGATCCAACAGATTTTCATCCGGAGATATCGCTTTATGCATTCTTAGGATGAACAACTCATAAAACAATGTAGGTGATGGCAAAGATCGGTCATTATGAGGTGGTAGTCTTAATTGTTAACAATTCTACTCACAATTTTATTCGGCCAGTATATTGCAATTACCAATAATTCCAACTAAAACTTTTGAAGTCAAAGTAGGAAATAGGAAATCATTAAAATGCCAAGAACGGTTCAATAATGTTCAGATTCTGCTCCAAGGTATTCCTTTTGTCCTCACTTTGTATGTTCTACCATTAATCAGGTTGGATGTGGTCTTAGGAATCCATAGGTTGGCACAACTAGGAACGATGGCATGTAATTGGAAACAATTAACTATAGAATTTCAATGGAATAACCAAACTCAAAAATTGCAAGGCTGAACACACAATCAATCAATCCACATCCATGCAAGCTATTTCCAAGGATGCATGATAAGGGAGCTCCATGTTTGCTATTTGCCTTCAATCCACAGTCAAGCCTACAGATGTCCATCCTAGATGAAACCATTATTGCAGTAGTATCAAGACTTGTTCCAAGAACCTTCGCAACTCCCTCCCACTAGAGAAGTAAACCATCAAATCAACTTGAAGGAAGGCACTGAACCCATCAACGTGAGACCATATAGGTATGTCTATTTTCAAAAAGCTGAAATTGAAAAACAAGTTCATGACATGTTACAATTAGGGCTCATAAGATCTAGTACCAGTCCCTTTTTGTCTCCTGTTTTGTTGGTCAAGAAAAAGGAGGGATCATGACATTTTCGCACTGATTATAGAACACTTAATGCTGTAACAATCAAAGATCGTTTTCCAATTCCTATAGTTGATGACATGCTTGATGAACTCTATGGAGCTACATATTTCACCAAGATTGACTTAAGGACAGGATACCATCAGGTACAAGTCCATCCTATAAAAACTGTCTTTCGTACTCGTAATGGTCATTACGAATACTTAGTCATGCCTTTTGGTATTTATAATGCTCCATTTGCCTTTCAAGCAATCATGAATTCCATCTTTCACCCTTACCTTAGAAAATTTATACTAGTCTTTTTGATGTCATATTAATTTATAGCCCCAATTGGACCATGCATTTTGAACATGTTCAAAAAGCTTTTGAAATATTAAGGCAACATCAATTTTTTTTTAATCAAACTCACTAAATGTGCCTTCAGTCTCCAAAAGTTAGTATACTTGGAGCATATTGTCACTCCTCAAGGGGTCAAGGTGGATCGAGGAAAAATTAAAACCATGTTGAATTGGCCTAGGCCTACTAATGTGTCTGAGCTGCGTGGAAGGTTATTACCGAAAATTTGTCCACAACTATGGACTCATATCATGTCCTCTCACAAGCCCTCTAAAAAAGGGACAATTCGTCTAGACAAATGAAGCAGAAAGTGCTTTCGAGGAACTAAAGACAGCTATGACGACTATGCCAACACTTACAATGCCAAATTTCAATGAACCATTCACCATTGAATCAGATGCATTGGGTGATGGCATAGGTGCAATTTTGAATCAACAAGGGAAGCCTATTGCATTCATCAGTTGGGCCTTGGGCATCACCAAACGGTCATGGTCAGTCTATGCAAAGGAAATGCTGGCAATTCTTCATGTAATCAAATCAGAAGCTAGTCACAATCCTTACATGAAGATGATTAGCAGAAAAACAACTGACACCCAAGCAATCCTTATAGCTAGCGCAATGGTTTAGTGTTGCCTCCACAATCCAGTGTTATCCAACAACTCTTACGAGAATTCCATGATTCACGCATTAGGGGACATTCAGGGGTATTGAGAATATACAAGAGACTAACACAACAATTTTATTGGCCATCCATGCACTAAGCTGTGAAGAATTACGTTGCTTCTTGTGAAGTATGTTAGCGCACTAAGAGTGAGACTTTGTCACTAGCTAGGCTTCTACAACCACTGCCAATAACATGCCAAATTTAGGATGACATCACAATGGACTTCATTGATGGTCTACCACCTTTAAATAGTAAGAATGCAATTATGTTCGTGGTTGACAGATTGAGAAAATTTTCATGGCTCTTAAACATCCATATAAAGCAAAACTTTTGGCTGAACAATTCATTGAAGGGGTGGTGAACCTTCATGGCATGCCCAAGTCTATCAGTAGCGATCGTGACCCAATTTTCATCAGTTCTTCAAAATGTTAGACACTCAGCTGAAGATGAGCTCAGCTTACCATCCATAGACGAACAAATGAAAATGATCAACCGTTGCATTGAACAATACCTTCAATGTTTTGCATATCAACAACCCCGTAAGTAGTATTTCTTCCTTCCACAGGTGGAGTTTTGATATAATACTACATATCATGTGTCTATAGGAATGACTCCTTTCCAAGCGTTATATGGTAGACCACCACCAACAATTTCACATTACCAAGAAGGAAATTGTCTAGTTAATGAAGCTGACCACAATCTAATTTCACAGAATGCCATGTTACGACAGCTAAAATCAAATTTACGTGTAGCAAATAATTGCATGAAACAGCTAGCAGAATCCACAAGGCGGGACATTGAATTCCAAGTTGGTGACTTTGTATTTCTGAAACTTCATCCCCACCGCCAACAATCGGTGTTTAAAATAACTTATCAAAAGCTTGCCAGTAGGTTCTATAGACCTTACCAGATTGAAGAACAAATTGGAAAAGTGGCCTATAAGCTCAACTTGCCACAAGGCTTTCGCATTCATCCGATATTTCATGTATCTCTCTTAAAGAAGAAACTAGGAGAAACAATTATTGCCGGTGCAGAATTACCACCCATGGTTGCCGGTGGTGATTTAATTGTGAAACCAAAAACGATTTTGGATAACCGTTGGGTTAAGAAAGGGTCTAAGTTCATTGCACGAAGTTGGTCAAATGGAAAAATTTACCAGTGGAGGATGCAGCATGGTAAGACTCACAAGAGGAGCAAGACAAATTCATCAACCTCAACCATAAGGACAAGGTTGCTGTCAGAGGAGGCGGTATTGATAAGCCCAAAAGATCCCAAAGAATGCCGATGAAGAATCCCAAACATTTTGACTAATATTTTGGTTTGGCATGCATGATTGCATGGATTTTTGCAAGAAAGGCAGTACATGCAACATGATGGAGATTATAGGTCTAAACAGTTGTTATTTTATCGCTTGTTGCTTGCTTAAGAATAGAAGTAGTTGCTATTTTAAGTAATCTTGCAGATATGATCCTATCTCTTAGAGACGTGACCTAAGAAGTAGAAAAGTAGTTGAGTTTCTTGTGTACTTAAATCTCCATTCAGTCATCAATGAAGGGAGCTTATTCTAATCAATGAAGGGAGCTTATTCTAATTAAACTTACTGGTTTATTCTCACCGTAAGCATGATACGATTTTTTCCATTAAAGAATTGATTTAGCTTTGATTGGGACCTAACAATCTGTGGCTTAGACATTCCTTATCCATGTTTTCAAACTTCTTGGGATGCAAGTAACTATTTCCCTTTGAGATTTTTACTGTTACCTCCCGTCTTACATATTCTACACGTGACTTTAGGCTGTTGGCATTGGTTGACAACGAAACCCATTCAGATTGTCAAATTTCAGTTTTAGAGGGCTTAAAAGAAGATAAAAGTAACAAGCCAATCGAGAGTTGGTTTGCGGTCATCTCTAGCTTTATAGACGAAAATCCCAAACTCTGAAGGAAGAACCATAAGCTATCACCATTATTTACGACTCCTATAACATAATTAATTGAATTGGGAAAGTAACTTGCCTACAACATTATTTTACAATGTTTTCCATGCCATTCTCTGTTATGATATGTTACGCTCTGTATGGTTTCAACCAGTTAACCTTTGACTTTGTTGGCTAAGAAGAAGAAACAATAAATATATTAGTTCCAAGTATTATTAAAAGGCGTAACAAAACACATACACGAGTCCAAGGTTACAAGGCGAGGGAAATCAATGCAGTAAAACCATGTAATAACACTTCCTATTGATTGATTAATTATTCAATCTGGTTATGTTCTTACGTGTGACAACTACGATAACATCAAATGTAATTGCTCATGTTACAACAAAGGCACTGGATGACCCAGTGAAATGGCGGACTGCACCGAAGAGGCTCCTTGCAGCACCAAAATGTCTTATCCTATACACACCTGGAGTGGCCGACTGAGGAATCCTCCATTCAATGGTTGCCCGACTCCTTGTGCTCAGTCTTGAGGGTCTTGACCACTTGAAGCGAAGGCAGAAATCATCGTCATCATAAGCTGGCACCCACGAATCCTTGCCCTGAATCTTCTCCACGAGTGCAAATGTACCTTCCGTCATGAGGTCATTCCTGGGGCAAGCAGACCAGAAAACAACAGTGACTGTCTCCCCTCTCTTGAAGGTGGAGTTCTGAGGAACATCTGCACTGCAGTCACCAAAATTGACACCGAAGGGTGTTGCATCCATCACAACTGGTGTAAGGAAGCTTATTTGTTTACTGAGGAGATCAGGAGGTTGTGGACCAGGCTGTCCGGGTTGGCCTGTGATAAGAGCATTTGCAAGCTTCTTGAACTCCTGAATATACGCACTATGAGTGTGCGGACCATATAAAGTAGAGCCACCCTGAAAGTGATTGTTTTTCAGTCAAAACAAGGATGCGTTATCAACTTACCACTACTATGGTGCATGAAAGTTAAAAAAAAGGCATTAGTAGCAACAAGCTGCGAATTGTTCCTTGTATGACCCACAAAATTAAGGTGTTGAACAATATGCAGTGAAAATCTTGCAGTCGAATAGAACCATGTTTTTGCTACTGACCATTGAACAAGTTAGTTACCTCGTATCTTTGAATTTGGTACTCTTCAAAAGTGGTCACGTATTGTGAATAACTATTACTCAATCCTGCTATGACAACATGGACATTGCTATTAAATTCCTGATTCCCAGCACTTGTGAGCACGGTCTTCATAGCATCTCGAAGACGTCTCCCAGCCATTGTTGTAAATTCTATTCAGAATGATTATTAGGAACTTCCCGAGAATATAAAAGACATAATGATTAAGAAAATCTTTCTGTAAAGCAACTGCCACAAGTTCTTAGAAGTCAACAGATACAGAACAAAAGCAGGCAACGAAAGCTTATGCTACAACCAAGCTTCATGTGACAGAGAATGAAATGAACCCAGTTAAGTAGCAGAAATCATATCCAAAGGTAACAAAAAACTTTGTACCTGAAGGGACACTAAGAATGAATAGCTGTCCCACTCGAAGGATCTGGATTGGAAGTACTGAAGGCTGTAAATCAATAAACGTAGTTATTACTCATGTTAAGAAGTGCATGAAAAAAGAGAAATTGTAGAGAACTTCTTCAAGGAAGAAACTACAGAGCCTTTAGTTGAAAACAGTACATCTAAGTTACTCCAGCTATTACCTACCTTTTCTGTTTCACAACAACTGAAAAAGAATATAGCATATGTATTGTAAACAAATAAATATAATAATTACTCACACATGAAAACTGTATAAAAGCAAACGAAATTATAGAGAACTTAAATCATCATTTCCAGCAAGATAATAAAAATTAACTAGTTCAACACTGCACATCAAAGTTATTCCAGCTATTACATACAATCTTTGCTTCGTAGCCGTTAAAAGAGAATATAGAACATTTTTAAGAACCACACCATGTTAGAAGCAAATATTCAACTTACTGCCCAGTCATACGGTTCCTTCATTTCACCAGTATCAAGCAGGATGGGCTTTGGACTCTGGCACTGAACTTGTTCCTCAGATGGTGCTTTCAGCATATTGCGAACCAACTTCCAAAATGCATTTCCCTTTAGTTGCATGAAAAGTGGATTAGTATTCTGAGAGATAGGACAGTGAGACAGATAAGCATCATAATCACCTAATACCTTGTCATCTCCTTGTTTGAAATCAAAAGCCCCAGGTCCATCTGTTGTCCCTGCAGCAAATGCAAATCCCATTGCTGCAGGACATGTTTTAACCACTTCTGACCCTCCACCTTGCTTAGGAAGTGTCACCTCAATCTTAGACAAGTCTACAAAAGTGTGACGAGAGTCAACTTTTCCACTTATTTCCTCAGTTGCTTCATTGAAAAGATCCACAGCCTTTCTGAATTGTCTCTCTCCAATTATACGTGTGCTTTCAAACTCATCAGGATAACTGTCAGATTAAGAATCAGGTAGAATTTAGCAATACAACTTGCCAATATTTCAATGTTGAAACCAATGTAATGCACAGGATCAAGGTACCCTGGTCCTCGGCCATAGCATAGTTCATTCTTTCCACCACAGGTACTATGATTGAAGTCACAAGGTAGGCCAGTGTCTATGCAGAAGGTTCCAAGAATATTGGGGCTAACATCACCACAGTTGGTTTGACAAAATGCAGATACAAATCCAGGTTTTTCAGCCTGCCTAAGAGCACTTCTGACACGTCTTGCAACACTTAGAATTTTGGTTACTGGTCTACCAGGAGGAGACTGGAATGATGAAGCTAGGTCCAGTAGCTCACGGTCTACGAAAGATGAAAACAAGGTACTCAGTGTCCCACTATTGAATGATCATCATAATAGAATTCTTGGAACCAACAATTTTGAACCTCCATCTCCCTCACTTGGATAACTTGGTTACAAAAAGCATGTTGTTTCAACATACAACACATTAGACCCAAATGTGCAAATTTCTTTATACCTTGGAAAATTAATACTTGACAGAAGTAATGATCAGCTTCTTCATTACAAAAAGACATCCATTTCAATTGTTGCAGAAATTTATAAACTAGAGTAGAATAGTTAAAATTTCAGAAAAGAGCAAAAATACTATTTTCCATTCAGAACAGGAAAGAGAACTAGAAAAAGGCCAATCAAATACAGTGATTATCAGCATAGTGCAGTTAAAATTACTAGCTAATGTATGCACCTGCTGAAGTTTGTCAAAAATGAGAACTTCTATTAAAGGTAGGCTGAAATAAGATGAGGCAAGTTTACAAAGACAAACTTTTCATGAGCCTTTGTCCAATTGTCTCACTTAGATAAAAATGGAAGTATATAACTTACGATTAACACGTAGGTCTGGTATTATGGATGAGACTCTTCGAGGGATACCATGAGCTACAACTTGGTCAGGATATGAGTTCCTAGCAGGATGATCACCATTCTTTTCAAACCAATCTTCCATAAATCGTGCAGCAGCACCCTTGTTATCCCCACTTATCAAAGAGTTTGTGCGGCTCATAGAAGTTCCATGAGTTGCAAACCAGTTGAAACTGCCAACTGGACCCCACTCATCATCTACAAACTTCAAAAGTGTCATCTCTTTGTCAACATCATATTTGTATTTGCTTCTCTCTTCTGCAGGATTATTAAGATATGCGCTAGGACTGCGGTTTACACTAGCATCTAAAAGCTCCCCTGCAAGAACAAGGCCAAGCATTAGAAGAATACATATATCTTGATAAAATCAATCACTGCCTAATTCAAATAGAAGGAGGAAGGGGGGGGAGAGAGAAAGTATGCTCTGGGGTACAGTGAATCAGCTATTATTATAGCCTTCAGCAACGACATGCTACATGTCTGTATTTGAAATATGAATATCAAAGAACTGGCTAAAAAGAATAGAGAGAGGAAGATTCTTGATAGGATCATGAACTCAATACTATCACATGCAAATTGTATGTTTGTACAGTTAAGAAAATTGACAAAATCCACAAAATTTATAGGTGCCAAGCATTCATTAAAAACTAACTTCATTATGTTAAAGAAAAAACAAACAATAACTGTTTTTGTTCCTTTAGAGTGATCACTTCCTTCATCTGCGAAAATAGTAGATTTTTCTAGAATTCTGTAAATGATGAGAGAAGAGATCATGCAGCAGAAAAGGAAATTTGGCTGTTATATCAAATCATCTTCACCTTTATTCACAAATATTTGTCCAGGGCGGAGATTTTCATGAGCTTGTATTATACTATTCTCAATGCCATCCACAAGAACATCAAAAGATTGGCGCACAAATCCAAGAGATGTGACAATGTACACAATGTATTGAAGATAACCCCCAGGGCCAGCATGAGTGTGAATACCGCTGATAGCTACATTTTTTTCAGTATAGAGGTCACCGTATCTGCCATTTAAAAACTTAGATGTTACTTCATTAGCACACCTCAAACTTAAATGGAAAAAGCTGTGAAGATTAACTATTGATTATACTTTCCTTTCATGTGTTATTAGTAATATGATCTTCCAGACAAAATGACTATAGAACCAAAATATCATGTGATTTGATAATAGACGTGAAATTTGCTTCATCTCATGTTACTACTAGTAAGCAACAAAGTCTACCTGAAACTAAAACAATTAGCTGGAGAAAGAAGGTTCGAAGGAGAAATACCTTGCCTTTAACCTCTCAAGTACTTTGATGGTCACAATCTGAGAGGCCATGCAAGCATCAAGATTCACAAATACAACTCGATTTCCTTCTGGGTCTGCCACAATGAAGGTACGAGCTCGCAAGCGGAAGTGAATCCCGGAAGCAATCTGATCCATGTTAGCATAACCCATCATATTAACATCAGCAGCAGGTCCTGTTATGTCATAGCTTCCAAGGCCAATTAAGTATTTGGAATCTGAGAGTACCCCTCCACCTTGTATCAGCAGGGCTAGAGAAACCCACAAATAAATAGTTGCACCCAGTCCCGAAAGACAAGGATTAAACACTGAATGTAACTCCATCTCGTTTAATATATCTTAATTCTCTCTTCTCATTTGCCTGCATTGAATGCATTTACAACGTTCAAAATCATCAAAAGTAGCATCCTATACAGGGTGAGGTCTGGGTACATTCCATATAGAACTCAGATTAGGAAGTCAAGTAATTGGCTTTAGTTCAAGAAATGGTTGCCACCACTACGTCTACAGAAAACCAAATATAGGTCAGCGAAAAGAAAAACAAGCTCTGATTGGTGTAGCTAAGTTTTATCCTAATATATAGCGCTAAGATCACTCGGAAGCATGCTCAACAAGGGGGTAGGGTTATATGCACGCCCCGTGAACCTCTTACAAAAATCAAAGTGACAATCTTTGTGCAAATAAATGAAAACAAAAATGACTTCCAAAACAAAAATGAAGAAAAATAGCACATAGAAATTTCACACCTATAGGATGCATGAAAAGAAAAGTGCAAGAGAACAGACACAAAATCAAACACTACAATGGCAACGCCCCAAGACCCTCAAACAATAAAGATAAAGAATTATCCCTTCACTACCTAAAGCTTTCAACATAGATAAAGCTTAAGATAACACTCTATCAATCAAAAGTTTTACTGTTGACTATAGTGACAGCATAAACCCAGTGACAGCATAAACCCAGCATCATATCCTACTTTCAAGATAGACTAAATTATCATCGGAGAACTACACCAAATTGCCAGCAGCAGTAAGGATCAAAAATCAATCAATAACAGGGACGGAAAACAGCCCCAAATTTGAGAATCTTCAAACAGCAGCAGAACTTCAACATGTAAAATAAAAAGGGGGAAGTTTTCAGGAAAGAAAAAGAAAAATAAAAAAGTTTGTACCTTTAACACCAAATTGGATAACTTGATGGTGGGAAGTTTCCTCACAAAACTCTATGCTTTCTCTCAAAGCATTTATACACACATGGGTACATATTTATGGAAGATGATGGCCACCTACAATTCTTACAGGGGTCAAAAGGGAGTAAGATAGAAGCTTTATTGCTGTTTTGGTTTTGGGTTACGGAAAAGCGAAGGCAATGTTATTCTGTCTCGTAGTCCATTTGGCGACCTTAGAGTCTTATTCAATTTTATGATATATCCCAGTCGGGTGCACGCATATCTTGTACTATCGAATGTTGACTCCTCTAATAACAGCTTTATATGTTACTGACTGTTTACGCGCACCTGTTTAACTAATTGGTGGTCGTGGACCTGAGCCGGCCTCTTCCGTTTCACTCACTCGATCCAGCCCTTACGTAGCAAGCGTATAGTTGTTGTCTTTATTAGTAGAAACAAATAATAAAATATAAAAATTTTTATATCTTGTTACCAATCTAATTTATTTTTATTCCGACTCTAAATTATAAAAATATAAATTTTTTATTCCTTCCAAAATTGTGGGACAAGATTTATTGTTCTTGTGACATAAATAAAACTAATTAGCAACCTCTAGAAATACCACTCTTCCACGTAAGCAATTATTATTATTATTATTAT
>JANIHY010000008.1:40916902-40930250 GCA_027479065.1 Erythroxylum brevipes
TAATCACATCTATTACAAACTTCATATACAACTTACTTATTTCATACTTTTTATATTTCTAAAATTCACTTAAAGATTGGGGTCCAACAAAATTGAAACTCTATTTTATCAGATATTTGTATCCCTATGTCTCTAGTTTACTCCAAATAAAAAAACATCTCATTTGGATTACTAGAGAAAAAGTTATGGCTAAAACATCAAAGTATACTCAGTGAATATGTTTTAACTACATTTTCCAGCTTTTAGCTTCCAACATTTCATATATAACCCATCTTGTATTTAAACCATCTTTTCTACTTCATTTCAAATTCAAGAATTCTCCTTTTCTTTACACATGACTAATCGCCAACAATTTCTCATTTGATAGTTCTAACTTTCAAGAAAAGTTTAGGGTCAAACAATTATATTCAATTTTAATCGAGGAATTAGATTAGTTTATTTGCATTACCCTAATAGACTTGTAAATATCAAATTAATCGGTGATTGAAGATAAATCTTAATTGTTTATTAGTTATCCATAAGATTGCTTCAAATCCAAATGCATACTTAGGAAGAGTTTTAACATATCAAGAGGTCATAATTCAATTTCTATTTATTTTAGTTGAGATTAATTGATTAGATCTTAAGAGAAGGTAATCACAATTATTGGATATTTAGGGTCAGGTATGTCAAGTATGATTCAATCAAGAAGGTGAAGTGAAAACAAATAAGCATCAAAGTAATTCCTAGTCTTCATCATTGATTAATCAACAAATTCACTGCTGCTCATTTCATTATTTAATTATTTAATTTTTACTTTAAATTTAGTGAATTATTTTATTGTTTACCTTGGGCAACGTTTACAAGAATTGTTGTATGACTACTCTAATCCTTATGGGATAATACGTTTTATGCTATAGGATATGATTTGTATGCTTGTAGCAAAAACAGTTCTTAATTTAAAACTTCAACATTCCTCAAGCCTCTTCTTACTATAAAGGAGATTTTTTAAGCATACTTTGGCATCCATGCACGATCCTGACAGAGAGTTGGAGCAAGGTAGCACGTGATCATTCATAAAATGCACAATTGTGTAAGGAGCAACTTCAATCTTTTTTAAGGGTCGAGTCTTTTATACTTTTAAAGATTCGAGACTTTTTTTAGAGCAAAAACACATCAAAAAATTCCAGAAAGAACGCTTGTAATGCTTAAGAGTATAAAAAGGAATATAAAAACATTAAAAAGATGGCTAGAAAACATAAAAAGAAGAGATTAAAAAGAGTAACATCTTGAGGAACAAAAGCTACATAATTCCAACTTAAGGTAAAGAAGGTAAGATATTCAAATTCAATTCTCTACTCTTTTCTTTTATTTCCTTGTTGTTGTTGACTATCAATGATGACTAAATTAGCATATATAATTTCATATATGGATTGCTAAATTCCATTTAAGAATTACTCTTGATTTATTTGTTAAAATATACATTCATGATTTAACGAAATATGCTTATGATGTTTATTGCGTTATATTCAATTTGAATTAAGAGATTAGATTAGATCATTTGTGTTGTGTTGCACAGTGAGAGTTGGTACCTAATAAACTTATAAATATCAAATTAATAAGTAATCGAAGATAAATCTTAATTGATTATTAGTTATCCATAAGATTGCTTTAAATCCTATTGTATAGTTAGGAAGAATTTTAATAAATTAAGAGGTCACAATTCAATTATTGGATATCAAGAGTCAAGTATGATTATAATTATTGGATATCAAGGGTCAAGTATGATTAAATCAAGAAGGTGAAGTGCAAACAAATAAAGATAGACGTAATTCCTAGTTTTCATCATATATCAATTAACCAATTCACCACTGCTTATTTCATTGTTTAATTATCAATTTTTAGTGTAAATTTTAGCGAATTATCTTATTGTTTACCTTGAACAAAGTTTACAAGAATTGTTGTATGACTACTCTAATCCTTATGGGACAATACTTTTTATGCTATAACATATGATTTGTATACTTGTAGTAAGAAAAGTTTTTAATTTAAAACATCAACATTTCTCAAGCCTCTTCTTGCAATAAAAGAGATTATTTAAGCATACTTTGGCATCTATGAAAGAGTTTCAACAAAAGGTATGATAACATGTAATTATTTTAAAAAATTTAAAAACTTATGAAAATTATCTTTCTTTCTATTTATCTTAAGTGTGCTTGGTATTACATGCTCGGTTGATATTATTTGACCACAATTCTTTTTCTCCTCCTCTTTCCCTCTCTCCTTCTCTCTCTCTCTCTCTCTCTCTCTTTTTCTCTTCTTCTCTAACTTTCAACACCTTTTGAATCCTTAAAGCCACTATATTCAATTGCTTCCTTAGATTTGGCTATGTATTGCTAGGCAAAGTACTTAGTTGCCTTTTTGGGATAAGTTTAGCGAGATGTCCAATCTGAATTATCATATTATGGATGGGGCCTTATTAATTTTGAATATACGCTTTAGTATTTTAAAAGCAAGCCTCAAATGCAGTGATGAAAATTTTCATGAAATCCTCAAGACTTGAATTTCTTTCTTGCTTCTACTACTAAAATTCAAGTGGAGCTTGATTGTTTTATAAAACTATAGGAGTTATATTGAGATTGGCTCCATACAAAGTTAAGATAATTAATCAACTATCCCTTATTGATAAGTGCCTAACATTTATCATTAGGATATCCACCACCAAGAGTTTCACATTGTATCACTCATGTCAGTTGAGTTATCATATTCATACCAGAAATCTTTTTCTTAAAGCTTCCAATTTTGCCTCTAACATTGTGACTACCTTGACATTATGAATGCCACCAAAATTTTGCTTCAACCTCAAATCTCTTGTTGGTAATTATTTATGGCAATATTTTCAATAAGCTCTTGTAGTTCATTAGGAGTTCTAAAGCTTATAGTGCCACCCAAAAATGAATTAATCAATTGCTTAGTTGAATAGTTCAATCCACTATAAAATGTTTGCATCTATAGTACCGAGTTAAGTCTAAGGTGTGGATACTTTCTTAATAACTCCTTCCATTTCTTTTATGTCTCATACTAAATAAGACAATAGGTCAACTCAAACTTAGCCTAACACCCTTTTAAGCTTGTTCGATTAGTCTATCTAAAAAGATGTCACTTTGAAGAAACTTCCCAAAACAATATCATTTGGATCTTAAGTCTCTTTTACAGTTTAAGACCAAAATAGTGTCATCTTATGATAAGAGGCACAAGCCATTCAGGTAAGGCTTTGGGCTATTCAAAAGCCTTAATAATGCATTTACTTGATTTATGAATTCTCATGACACATTTGATTTGAACTTAGAAAATTTATGTAGTCCAACTCTTATTATTCATGATATGATCTACATATTATTTCTCAAGTCCTATATATAAAGTCTGAAATTGAATTAAATTGTTAGAAAATTTCAAATTAATGATAGGTAATAATGATGGATAATTTGCAATAAAACTTGGATTTTTTATCCCAATCTAGTTTATATTAAGATAAAAGAAACCAATAGCAATCAAGAAATAAAACAAGATAAAAGGAAGTATTATCATAAATCTTAATATATTGATGTTCTTGGAAAAATCTTTATGGAATGCCCTCTTAGGGTCCAAAGCAGAATGATTTAGTAGCATATACAGGACGTAACACGATACTATGATTGACTCGTGTTTTGATCATGGGTCTAGATTCAACCCATGTTCACCCAAGTTTGTTCCTTTTTCATTAGAAAGATAAAATAAGATATAAATAAAATATGAACTACATTGAATACTAAGTCCTATAAAAATCATTTAAATATAAACAAAATGCTATCAAAATTGCGTTAAAAACATAATCTAATTAAGATTTATCAAATAAAAAGGTTTGTATAACTTAGCAAATGCAAACACAAGTACGTTGGAATTTTATGTGCGACTTACGCTTATAAAACATCAAAGGTGGCAAATGGGAAATTGTAAAATTTGAAGCCGGCTTATGCCCTCCGTGTTTCAAGTCAAAATTGCAGCTGCAGCGGCTTTAGAAAAAGAATGGAGAAGAGGAACAAGAGTAGCCGCAAAAGAAAGCATCTGGGGCAATATCTTAATCTTCAGAGCAACACTCATTCTATCTTCCCTCTGTTATTGGCCGCTCTCTGCAATTCACCTAACGAGACCAACCTAATTCTAAGATGCATAAACAATCTCCAGCTCTCAAATTCACAACTTATTCCCAATATTTCTGTGATGCCTATCCTCCTCCGTTCCAAGTAATCTCATTTCACTGTTTTTCAATTTTGTAAATACTTGAATAGGGGTTAGGCAACTCTGACGTTTTTTTCTTTCTTCTTTTTCTCATTCAGATGTGCGAAAATTGCGTGTCGAAGCGTAGAGATTCTTGGGGCTGCTTCGTTGTTGTGTATAGAAGGGAATGAACAAATTGCTTTGGATACTGAAACTGTGAAGGCTTTAATCTCAGCCTTGCGCCACCCCAAGAGCACAGTTTCAATGGCTGCCTGTAATGCCATTTTGGATTTGTCCACCACTTGTGTTGGAAGGCACCAGTTGTTGGAGCTTTCTGCTTTAAACACCTTATTGTGAGTAACTCTGTTCTATGTTAAATAATAATGTTCCCTTTTTCCTGATTCCTTTTGTCAGGAATCAGGATGATATATATCCATTTCAAGTTCTTTCAGATTACCACGACCGTGTTCTAATTTTGGCTTATTAATTTTAAGTTGGTTATGTTGGTACGTAGTTGTGCGGTCCAAATGTTGTATGTTTTAAATTAGTATAATTTGCATCTGTGGTGCAAGTAGAAGATTATCTCGTCTAATAGACATTCTTTCTGCTTAGATACAACTTTCTTCATGTGTGTGATTTGAGATTTTGAGCTTATAGGTATGTATATGGACTTAATATCCATTAGGTTGGTATTCCTTCAGGTTCCTTGGTCTTCAAGACGGCTTTATTTATACAATACAGAGGATACAAGTGGTGGCTTTCTTCGGATAGCATCGGAAGAAGATGAATACACAACATTAATTCTTCGTGCTGCAATAACCCTAATTAATTCCTGCAATATTGATCAGTTAGGAAAGATCCCAAGGCTTTTGTCCGAAACTTGTTTGGTTACTTTGCAAAAACTGTGGGCAAAGGTGCATCAACTTATATTAGTAGGGGATGTTATGAAACCCTGTAAAGAGAGGCACTTGCGCTTAAGCAACATTTTGACTAATAGTTTGGCTGAAAGCACTTTTAGGCTTTCTTTGAATTCTGGACAATCTTTGGCTTCTATGCCAGTTACATTGGTCGAAAGTAGGATGTTTTGTTCGGAAGATTTTAGTTTTGTATCATTCATCGTGCACCATTGGGAGACATTGCCATCTCTTGTAAGGAGGCTTCCTGGATCTTTGACTGAGGAGAATGACATTTTTGCTGATTTTGCACAATCCATAAACCTTGGGGGATCATCTCCTTCCTTTCTCACTTCCATGCTGCAAAGTTTTGTATCTTGTCCGCCTATTGCTTCAGATGATTTGGACCTCCTAAGTTTCCTAAACGAGGTGCGCAGTGAATTGGGTTGTCCTATAATTTACCAGCAGGACTTAAGGGTGCTCAAAACTGAAAATCATTCAAAAACTGAAATGCATTTCTTTCACAATGATTCAGACCCATGCTGCAGTAAGTCTCCTTTTGTTTTTGATGCCATTGACATTAACAAGTGTGAAGAAGCATATAAAGAGGGTTATACAATTGCTATTCGTGGCATGGAATTTCGCTTTGCAAGCATTGCAGCTATTTCAGATGCCATGGCATCTTTGTTTGGTCAACCATCAATAGGTGCCAATTTATACTTGACACCCCCCAACTCCCAAGGCTTGGCTCTTCATTATGATGACCACTGTGTCTTTGTTTGCCAAATCTTTGGTAAGAAGCACTGGACAATTTATCCTCAACAAAACATGCAATTACCTCGCTTGTATGATCCTCTTCATGGCAGTGATGGTTCAGAAATTGAGAGCTCACCCAAAAGGTGCATGAAGTTCTTGCTTAGGGAAGGTAATATTCTGTATATTCCAAGAGGTTTTCGTCATGAGGCATGTACAGATGATAATGGGTCAAGTGAGTTTGCTGAATTTTCCTTGCACCTAACATTTGGTATTGAGGTGGAACCCCCATTTGAGTAAGTAAAATTTCACCTTTTCCACCTTTTATGTTGTTTGTTTATTTGATGATTGTTTGCCATATGCATCTTTAAAAATAATATGTACCAACTAGCTTCATTTGCAGAATTTTACTTGAGCTGTTTGATGGAAAAATAAATTAAGCATGTTTTCAACCTAGGTAGTTAACAATCATCAATATCTGCAGTTCCCCAACAGCAGTTGTGATAATTAATATAATTGTTCCATCAATGGTCTTTCATATTCTAGTAGGCAAAATCAACATTATTATAATTAGATTAAACGTGTTTATTTAACAAGGGAATTCAGATTTGATTGAATCACTAATTTTGATGTGGAAAATTATATCAGTTTGGCTAATTATTTGTTCCATTAAGTTGGGAATTGAGCTACTTGATCTAGCTCAAAGTTATTGCTTGAGTTAGAACTTCTACTTGTTAGGGTCTCAAAACAGCAAATGTCATTGAAAGTTAAGAAGACACTTCAAGACTTGGACATACTTAGTGTACACTTGGTTAATTAGATAATGATTTTTTCTAATTAAATTTTAGATCAAAAGATATAGTTTTAGACAGAAAGTACTTTTAAAGATATCAAGACATCATTTTATGTTTTCCAACTTTCCTATATAGCTTGTTTCCAGTTAAAAAATTCATTAATTACATTACTATGAAAGTTAAAGTTTTACTAATTTAACACGAAGTAAATGAATAAAATCTTGAATTCGAGTCAAATGACTAGATATCTGATGGATCTATATGTTTAAGCCATTGATTCAATTGTAATTTAACAGATGCAGTACTTTGTATCATAATTTCATGAGTACAACTTGAAATAAATGTTTAACAAATTTAGTACAACTTGAAATAAATGTTTAACAAATTTGGCGATCCTAGCATTGTCAATTTATTAAAATAATGTGTGTTATTAATGGAGACATCAAACATGATGTGCATGCACTTATTTTGTTTTACATAATCAAAATAAAATTACTAAAACTGGTGACATATTATGTTTTAAAGGTTCATTAATGCAATGGTTACAGATTTAGGTTCAACGAAAAATTTGAAACTCATTTATGAGTTCACAGTGAGCTTTACCTAATAAAACTCATAAAACAAATTAAAGTGTTCTAAATTATATATTTAAATTAAATATAAATATGATTCCTTTTCCTTGTCTTATGGATCTCCTTACTGCTGGTCTTAGATTTTTCCCAAAAGCTGAAAATTACTAAAACTGGTGACATTATATTTTAAAGGTTCGTTGATGCAATGGTTACAAATTTAAGTTAAATAGAACATTTGAAACTCATTTCTTAGTTGCAGTGATCTTTATCTAATAAAACTCATAATACAAATTAAAGTGTTATAAATTATATATTTAAATTAAATATAAATATAAACACGGTTCCTCTTTGTCTTAATTTTGTCCAAAAGCTATAAACATCAACAGCACTTGTGTACTGACCAGCATCTAGGAATAATTCATGTCGTGAGAGACACTATGTCTGTGAGACACGGGAAGTTTATTTGGTCAATTCCTTTGGAAAAGCTGGATCTTAAACATGTCCTTCTTGTGGTTCACATTTCAAATAAGCCACATGTCCATAACTTTTCATATATTGGAGGTTGACATTATGTACTTGAAAAGCTTATTTTTTATGAACTGAAGGTGGAAATGATCAAGTGAAATTGAGTTTTGGGAATTTCATGATAGTATCAGCTTATATCTGTATTTTGTCAGGGAACAAAGAATCTGCATAATATACCACATTCAATTTATCTAATTTCAATTTTCCAGTTCACTGCTTCAAATTAGTTAAGATTGAATCCTACAATTTGAATCATCTGAATTTCTTGAAGAATATGCAAACAATTTAAAATGGTCAAATTGTAAATTCTGATAATTGGACAGTTTTTCAGGTGAGCTTTATGCTGTGGAAGAGTGATTAATGAGTGAACTAATATGTGAAATTGTCTTATTGAATTTTCAACAGAAGTTCTACGAGATCAGTGAGAGTTTTGTTTATTTCTGGTGATTTTCAGAGTTCACTCCGTTTTCACTTTGGTATATATTATACTTAATTTGCAGGTGGGAGGGGTTTGTACATGTGGCACTTCATTTCTGGAATCAGGCAAGGGTAGATCCCAGTCTTGCAATGAAGGAAGCATCGTCTGGAATTTTGAATGTCATGTCTGTAAATATGTTGCATGTCATGATTGAATTAATTGGTGCTTCAGATCCGACTTTCCAGAAAGCTTGTTTGGCTGCTGCACTTTCCCTGCCTCTGGACACCAATGATTGGCGTTATGATAACCAAAGAGCTATATTCAGCCATTTGATTGATAAAATTAACGAGCAAACGAGGTTTTTTGAAGTGCTCAGGAGAGTGGAGATGGCTATTGAAAGAAATGAAGATCCTTTTTATCGGATAAGCTGGCTCCAGCATCTCAATGTGGATAAAGAAGTTGAAATACAAGACTGGAATGCGAAATTAAGGAATGAATTTCCTTCATATGCTGAAGATAAAAAAGAGATAGAAGCTGCTTTCCTGCAACTGAAAACCAAGTTCTGTAATGAGGTCATATTTGAGGATGTGATTAGTTGCTACAAGTTGCTGCTTGAAAAGTACAGGAAGGCTAGAAAGCAATACACAAATGGAATGCTCTCCCTGCACTGTAGTTAATTAATTTGCTTCCCAAGGGAAATGGTTTTCTGGTTTCAGGCGATGAACTGGTTTCTAATCTACAATGAATTCTAAAGCGTTACATCACAGGTTTGATGTTTTTTATTTCCTTGCCCACTTCTTTCTCTATCTGCTTGCTAGTTTCGTTTGATGTATGAAAATAGCCTTAGAAAATACAAAAGATAAAGACTGCTGCAGCGAAGCAGAAAATTTTGAACATTTCATTATAAATGAAGTACACGTATATGTATTTTAACCACTCCTTCCATCTGCAAGCAGAAGAAAGTGGCTTATGGTTTGGGGTGTGTTGGAGTTGGAGATGGAGTTGGATGAGTTGTGACTCCGTGGTAGTCGATGTGGTAAACAAGGTCATCCAAATGATTGCTGCTACTGAGAGGCTCATGTTTCTTTGAATCTTTTTGACTTGCAGAGCTTTCCTTATATTTAACCGGAATCTGAAATTCACGAGCTCACAATTAGCGACTTGGGGAACAAATAGAATTGATTGGTTCTCCTCGCACGTATCTATGATCAGAGAAAAGAGGATAATTTACCGCATGTGGTAAAGAAGAGAGGGAGCTTACCAGAAGTAGCTACTCAGAAAACGAACATACCTCAGTTTTCTCAGGTCCATTTCTGTGGCTGGTGAGGGGTGACATTGCTTGCTCTCTCATAGATCTCCTAGCTTCAAGAAAGATAACGGAAGAAGATAATGAAGAAGAGCTGCCTTTATTAGAGGAGACCAGATGTGAGGCAGTTTTAAGTAGAAATGGAAAAAGAAACAAGAAAATTTTCATTGTTTGTGGTTTTATCCAGTAATTTCCTATCGTTGCGATGGGAAAAGCTGTGGAAGAGCAGGTATATTACATTACATGGATAGGTTCTAACAAAGCCACCCGAAAGAGAGAGTGTCCATTATTGGTTGAGGTGTTAATGTATCATTGCGATGGAGGATCAAATATATAAACGAGGATCATTACAGTGACACATGAGAGGTAAGTGTGTGTGTCTATTATTTGTTGAGGGGTCAGGTAAACAAAACATACAAGCCCATGCTTACGATTCTGTTGCTTGTGAAATTGAAGAAGGCCATTCCCAGTTGTGCTATGTCTATATTGTAACATGCCATGGCCCTTATTGTCTATTATGCATATGATATGCTTAAATGTTTTGCTGCGTATGGGTCTACGATGGGAAGGACTGTTTCTTGATGAAATTATATAGAATTTTAATTATGGTAGAAAGAGAACTGTTCTTACTTCACTGTAACATTCTTAAGTTGTACATTGGAAGTTTTAGCAAACATTAATATCCTAATAAAAGAAAAGGATGCGAACATTCTTTAATATAAATGAATATTTAGTATCTAACCTCCTCCAGGGATGTTTCGACTATTTTTTGGATCTATGCATAACTGACATTGAGGTGCCACATCGCATTTCTATCATCATTTCCCTTGGTAGCTACGGCCCACTTCAACTTTTAAGATTTACAGGGATTACAAAAGGGGGGAAAAATTAAGTTATGATCTTGATCATCTTCACGTATATAATAATATATTACTTATGTTGTTTTAAGAATAGGTAATAGTTTAAATTGAAATGGATACGAGAAAGAACAAATACGTCAAAGAATTAGAAAAAGTCTGTTTTAGTAGAAGCATGCTTGTTCTTTCCACTTGTCACGTTCATTATTTTGTTGAATCTTGTTATTGTCAACCTCTACTTTGATCTACAGCACAATTATATAAGTATTTTCTATCGTTTTCATTGTCAAATGCTATGTGCTATTATATTTTTGCTATCTACTAAGCAAGGATTTAAATATCGTAGCAAGTAACCGTTTTCACTTGTCATTGGAGTTTCTATTTTCCTCCTGGGGTATTGTGCTTGGACTAAGGTGAGGTATCAAGTTTTTATATGACAATGAGCTATTATAAATGTTAATCCATTATCCAAATGTCTTTGTTAGCTGTATTAGTCATTTGGTATTTAGAAATACTTCTATGAGAGTTACAAATGTAATATTATTATGAGAAATGTGATGAAAGGGTTTTTAGAGGCTTTTATGATAATTTATTTGTATTTTTTAAAACAAAAATTGCTGATTTACTATTTTTTTGAAGTAAAAGATGACATAGTGGGGAGGGTGTTACAGTTTGATCTAATTGTAAGGTATGAGACTTGAATCCCATATTGATTAAATACAAAAATTGATATGAGATTTATAAGGACTTTGGGTTCTTTACCCCTGATAAGTTAGCTTTTGGGGTGTCGCTCTCCTAAAGTCCTTGTCAATTGGTATCAGAGCCGGTCTTGGAGTGGTGGCCTGAGAGTGCCAGCGGTGACCAACGTGGCCGTGGCCAACGTGGCCGTGAGCAATATGAATCTCAGAGTGGTGACCCATGGAGTGGTAACCTGAAAGTGTCAGCTGTTATCAACATGGCCGCGACCAATGAGGACATTAGTCCTTATAGAGGGACGAATGTTACGGTTTGATATAATTGTAAGGTATGAGACTTGAATCCCATATTGATTAAATACAAAAATTGATATGGGATTTATAAGGACTTTGGGCTCTCTACCCTCATAAGATAGCTTTTGGGGTGCGGCTCTCCTAAAGTCCTTATCAGAGGGAAGAAGAGTTTGAAAAGAAGACCAAGGAAGAAGACCCAACATCCACGTATAAAAGCTATTCTAGTGTGGTACTTGTCCAATTGATAAGAAGTATATTTTTGTATGTGTAGTGGTCCTTATTTAACATATGGTGTCACGTATTGTATCTAGTGGTGCACTTTGTATAATATATTTGTATTTTTTGAGTAATATTTTGATATGTTTAGTATAATGTAGTGCTTTAGTGGAGATGAGTAATGAAATAGAGAACGAGAAGAGTTCTTTATGTGTAACGACCTCAAGTAGTAGGATAGAGAACATTGAGACACTTGTGGCACTTGAAATGGGAATGAAATTTGAAAATTTTTAAATGATATTTGCTTTGTACTAAAAGCTAGGTGTCACAAGTTTGTAGTGGCTATAATGTGATTAAATCTAAATTGACCTAAGTTCAAAAAAATTAATTAGTGTATTTCTTCAAATTAAGGGTTTTTGAGAGTATGTATTGGACCTCACTTTCGGAACTCAACATTCGGAGTCGTAAAATGTGATCTTAATTACCCCGTATTTCTAGAGTCCAACTTTTGCTCTAATACCAAACAATATTGGGCCTGAGTCCCGTTTCCTATCCCGAGGTGACCTTTCAGAGTGGGAGCCGTCGAGTAAGGATCATGCGAGAGGAGGGTTGAAAGGTTTAAAATAGCAAAATGTAGTGGCAACATGTATCGTAATGGGTTTGCCGCGGCGAACACTTGGGAGTAACCTCCCAGCTCCTTCGAGTCAATTCGCCGCAGCAAAGTCGCCTTGAAAAAGGTTCGCCGCGGCGAAACCCCTCAGAATCTAGACTCTAATATTCAACATTCTAAAAAAACACATACATTCAAATCTAACCATCCAAACTTAATCGCAAGCTAAACATAATTATATATAAGAAACTTGAATTCTTCATTTCATTACTAATTCCAAAGAGTTTGAACAAACTTTACCTACTTAACATCATACATATCAAAGCTTAAACAAATACAAAATGATGCTCAATGTTGATATGCCTTTACAGCTATCCAAAATAGTCACTAACTTAGTACAAAAGTCTCTAACTATCTTAAAGTTTTTGATGCCTTGTAAAGATCAACCGTCGTCTTGTTCTGCACCTAAGGAGGAAAAATAATAGGTTAAGCTACACAACTCGATGGCTAATATATTTATAACCATCAGTAATTTGCCACAAATTCAAGCATATGTATATGTATATGTATCTAACAATTTAGGCATTCTCAAATTAGCTCAAAAACTCATAATTAAGCAAGTCATCACATAACTCATAACATAGGCTTTAACCATTATGCATAACAAGCAAATGTTGGATCGCATATAGCCTGAGTATTCATAATACACTGCGGAAAAGACCATATAACAACATGAAGTATAACTGAAAATACTCAGAATGTACGAAAATACCTTTATGCCGTGGATTGGTTGTTTCTTTTCAGATTCCAAGACACTGCAATACACGAATGCCCTCTACCGGTATCCACACGAGTATGCACGATCCGGGCTACGACTATGGTGTGCTAGCACGTCCTGAAACACTTCCCGAACGTCGCACGATTTTCCTCTCGGATGGTGGCTAGGGTTTCGTGTGACAATAGTGTCTCTTCTAATGAGACCTAAGTTTCTCTACTTATAGAGAAACTCTAATCCCATTGAAGCCTAATAAGTTTCGTTCCATTATATCTTATATAATAAAAGCCGGATAACTTAATTCAATCTAGCCCAATAAATAT
Source organism: Erythroxylum brevipes (assembly GCA_027479065.1). Classification (NCBI taxonomy): domain Eukaryota; kingdom Viridiplantae; phylum Streptophyta; class Magnoliopsida; order Malpighiales; family Erythroxylaceae; genus Erythroxylum; species Erythroxylum brevipes. The sequence continues at coordinate 40,930,170 of JANIHY010000008.1, forward strand.
ATCCACATATATTTATTCAATACCTAATAAATTAGGCCCAAGAGAATAAGCCCAGATCACATCACTCTTTGTGTGCGACCC
>JANIHY010000008.1:40930350-40944378 GCA_027479065.1 Erythroxylum brevipes
GGCTATAAACGTATATGCCACTGAGCTTCGCAGCTCACCCCATTACTCTCCCCTCCTCAGGTGCAGATCGAGCCGATAGTTGACCTTGCAAGGCATCAGAAACTTCCAGCAAATTAGGAGCCTAGTTAGTACATTGGTTAGCCCGCCAAGCACATTTTCATTGAGCATACTCATGTATTTTGGATTTAGATTCCATTTTGTATTTTGCTACATTTGAGAATACTTGTCGAATTTCTTTAAATTTGAAATCGTATGAAATCCCTATGGTTATGGGGTCTTTAATTCATAGTTGTGAATGTTATGAAAATGCATGCGTAGCTTGTACTATATGAAAATGCATGTGTGTGTATCGAATGATCGAATTGTGTATTTGTATGGATGTTGGGATCGGGTCCGAAGGTATTTGAGCACCCAATGCTGAGGCGAGCCGAGGGGCCGCCTCGAGAATGGGGATCCGGGACCCGGGCCCAACAGGAAGATTATTTTTGGTTCAAATTCAAAGAAACAATAAGAATGAAGCAGGTAATTGGCATTTGATGGGTAAACCAATGTTCATAAAAAAAATGGATCCTAAGTATGACTTTGGACAAAGCCTCACTAAGTAAAATCCCTTTGTGGATAAGTTTTCGTAATATACCACTGGAGTATTAGATGACCATCAGATTAAGTTAGTTTCCAAGTGCTAATGGAAAGCAAATAAGGTTAGATAAACCCACAAACAAGATTAGAAAAGTAGGGCTTGCAAAAATCTATGTAAAAATGGAGAGAGAACTGACTCCATCAGATCAAATAAAGGTCAAGAAGCTTAGTTAGGATGGAGAACTTTATCCATATGATATTACTCTTTCCTCTCCTTAGGAAAAAAAAAAACAAACTCCAAAACCTAAAAGTTGCAAAAATCCTCAAACTCTCTAAAAAAATTTGCAAGCCAACATAACCCCAGTCAGAAACCTATAGAACCTACCTAATGACAATATCACTACCAATTCTCATTCCAATAACCACGAGCTTAATTCAAAAATAGCCTAATGCACCTCCCTCCCCCTCTAATCCTTTTCAACATGAAAATATCCTAATAAACCCTCAAAAAAATACTCCTTCTCCTAAACCAACCATTCCTATAGTCTCCCCATAAAGATAAGAAACCACAAAGCAAAGGATGACTTCCACCCCATTCCAAACACATCAGTAGATCATAAGGATCCACGATCAAGCACAGTGCCTATTATAGGAGAAGAGAAAGAATCATTAGAGATAATCCTAAAAAACTTGAAAAATAAATAAATAAGATCCAACCAATTTGGAAGTTGGAAGAAAAGAATCTCCATTCATCCAACCAACATAAAGGAAATCAAGCAGAAAACAAAAAGGTAAGGCTTAATAAGCCTATTAATTTAATGACAATAGCTTGGAACACTAGGTGTTTCAATTGCCTTAAAAAAACAACAGGCAATGAGGGAGTTCCTTAAAGAAAAACTGTTGGCCCCCGATTTTTTTTTCTTGATGAATAAGCATGATTAGAAAAATTTTAGGGTCTTGCTAGATTAATTTGTTCTGGAATTAATTAGCATGTTAATGCGAGTGAGATTATATGACATAGGTTAATTGAATTAAAGTGTTAGAGTGGTAAGATTGCATGAGGGGCATTATTGGAACATCACTTAAGTTGTAAAGTTTTAAGGCATTGAAGGAAGGGCATAAAAGGGTAGAAAATTTGTTGTCTTGCAATTGGAAGAAGGCAGAAACGTGAATAAGGAAAGAGAAAAGGGAGAGAAGCACAAAAAAAGAGAGAAAGAAGAGAAAAGAAGGGAGGTCATCTAGGTTTCAATTTTTCTTAGTCTTCTAGAGAGATTTTTGGGTTGATCAAGAAGGTAAAAAGGTAGAGGAAGATAAGAGCTTTCTTTTGAATCGAACATCTCTTCATTTGGTGAAGATTTAAGGTAAGAGCATTTTTAATGCTTCGGATTTTTGAAAGGGTTATGGTTCATGAAGCTTTGGAAATGCATGGGTTTAGGTATTCTAGGATCAATTTCATGCATAGGTTTCTTTGGGTTTTCCAATTGGAGTTCGTTTTTGAATGGGTATTTTTGCTAATGTTGAAGGGAGACAAGAGAGGCAAGAGGAGCAAGAGGAGAGACATCCTTGAGCAGGTTTTTAAGCAAGGAGACTAAGGTGGGTTACATTTTTATAATTGAATAAAAAGCCTTTAATGTTTCTTTCAAAAAAGAGAAATAAATGTTTTCAACTACTTTAAAAATGTGCATTCATTGTCCTCTAAATTCTTTGAGAAAGTGCTATATGTGTGTGTATGGAGTTTTTCGATGAACTATGAAACAAAAATGGAAATGTTTTCAAAAGGATATCAAGTTTATGAAGTTATGTTTCAAAAATGTGCCATTTCAACAAGTTAGACCCCTAAGTATGTCAAGTGCACTTTAACCAACGGCTTCTCCCACTTGCCCGCTAGTAGCATGGAGCTCCTTCATGGACTCCCCTAAGTTCACGGCTACACAAGACCCCTATGGGAATTGTGTAGTACAATTTTTTTTAATTTACCCAAACCATTATGATGTGCTTATGTGTTAATATGTGCTGACAAGTTTGATGATTGTTTGACTCATGCAAGTTGAGAAATTTATGTTGTATGGATTTTCATGAAATTTATTACGATCATGAGGGTTTTCAAGGGTTTTTTCTTGTTATCAATTATAAAAATTGTTACCCACGAGCTTTAAGCTCACCCCCTCCATTTCCACCCGATCTTCAAGTAAAGAGCATAAGAACGAGTAACCAAGGGTCAAAGCATCACTCTAATTTGCATGTTTTGTTCTTTTGAAGTTAGATCATGTAAAACAAGGCTTTAGTCACATTTTGAGAAATTATTATTCTCGTAAAGTTGGTATTTTTGGACTATGATGTAAATTAGCTCAAAATGCCCACTAAAGCATTGTAAAAACTTTATTATTTTGATGTTAGTGAAATGTGAATGGTGTATGGATGATGTGAGTTGAAATTTGGATATACGTGAAGAAGTAATCAACTTCAGTTGATGATTTTGGAATATAAATCATTAATATATCGTAAGAGATGACACTTTTTGAATGTTTTGTCATGGTCACTAATTCCCTAACTTGGTTTCGAAAAGCCAGTGCTCGCTTAGCTCCTTCGCAACTTTTATTGTACTGTGCTCTCTAAAGAAAAAAATAAGATTGATTGCCCTGAAAAAGAAAGATATGTGGGAATTTCGAATCGAAGAAGAGGCAGATTAGGTCTCATCTAGTCAGAAAAGAAGATAGGATCGAATACTTCAAGGGCTCCTAAAAGCAACCGGAATCAACTATACGATGCCAGTCCCTATGGTTGTGTGACAAAGCCTACCAGGTGCTCACCCAGGCAGCTCAAGGCCCATAGGACAAATTATGAGGCCCGCCTGCACTCAATGAAAATAAAATAACTGAATACTATCTCACCCACTGACTGCCCCGCTTATTTAGAAAAGTTTTCCGAGGTCAGCCTTCAAGGTTTAGTGTCAAATAACATTTCCTTGTGCAAGGAGGGAGTTTGCTTTACCCAGACGGAGACGGAATTGTCAGAGTCGATGTTCCATTTAGAAGAAAAGAATCTATGAAGTTGCTAGAAACTATGAGTTTTGAGTTGACGAAATCAACCAAAGGAGGAGCAAGGACCAAAAATGGCGAGGTTCCTTTCAGTCCAGTCACGAGAGAAATCCACTGGAGTACCGATGTATACCATTCACTGACTTAGATAAGCGTACGATCAGAGTGAGGAAGCTCGAACCAACGTGTTCCAGATACTTTCTTTTTCCGCTCCCCCATGGGACATGCCCCTCGGATTTATTAGAACGATTGGTAACGCATGACCCTAATGGTCAACTGTTCCCAATGAGTCTTTTAGAATATGTGGAAGAGAGAAGACAGGGCACTCGATCTTATTATAGAGAAAGGTTCCTTCTTGCCTCTCTCTACGTCGAAAGGACTCTTCCAAATATGCGTGAAGGTGACCGCAGGCTGCAACCATGAAAGACACTCTTCGACCCACAGCAATTTTTAATGGAACTAGCCTTAGTTCTTTTCTGGTGCTCAATCTAATGCATAAGCGAGATACTATGGAAAGGAAGATAGGAATTATGACTGATCCGATGTAGTTAAAGGTGATGAGATAAATGAGTTGAGATTTGAGAGTTTAACGAAGTCAATTTGGTAGCTGAATGGTTAATTTTAGGACATTCCATGTTTGTGAAATGCAAAATTTCAAGTCTTTCATAGGTGTATAAATTATATACCGACTTTAGGGGAAAAATTGGACTAATTTAGACTAAATTAGTCAAAGTTGTCTTCTAGAAAGCGGTAGCTTATCTTTCTATGTTTCCAACGGTGTAAAGTATGAAATTTTTGGACATTGGAGTCGAAAGTTATGATCCTTACAAGTGGAGATGCTTAAGAGTATAGTTTATATCATCTAATGACATCATATCATTTGGTGAGGACGTATCATCTGGTGATGACTTATCATCTAGTGAGGATGTATCATCTGGTAGGACGCTTCGTCTAGTGAGGACATATTGTCTAGTGAGGATGCTTCTTCTGGTTAGGATGTATTGTCTAGTGAGGACGCTTCATCTGGTAAGGGCGTACCATCTGGAGATGACGTATCGTCTGATGACGTCATATCATCTGGTGATGATGTCATATCATCTGGTGCACTATTCATTTGACCCTATCATCTAGTCCAAATTTGACCCTTTAGACAATAGAATCTGTCTTTAAGGTCTCATAAAAATTGTAGACCATGAAGTCTTCTTCAAAACCATCCAAAGAATACCTTAATATGATGTCTCTAGAGAAAGTTATGCCAATTGTTCCGAGATAGGTATAACATGATTGAGAACATGAGCATGGTTGATTGTTTTGGCCATAAATTCATAAACCGACCTCAAAATTAAGTGATTCATAAAGCGATAGATTCCCGACACATTTTCCTATCTCTCAATAAAATTTTTTAGCTTCTGGGGTCAATTTGAAAGAGATTGATGGGAGGAAAATGAGGGATCAGTCAGAGGGGCATAATTAGGTTATGAACAAACTTTAGATTTTTTTTAGCATATCTTGAGCTATAGAGCTCCGAATGAGATGGTTCCTATTTCAAAATAAACAAGAGGCAGAAAGCTACAATTGTTTTGAAGAAGTCAAATTGTGATTTGGTGTTTAACTGGTGTGGGCACATCACTCTTATGAGGCGATAGCTAATTAGGAGTCATTGAAATAACCCCACAAGGAAGCCCCCTCACGCTTTATGACTCTAGACTATTGGGCTCCGAAAATAACAGGGTATTAGGCTAACATCTCATGACTCCAATGTAGGGCTTTAGAATCGTGGTCCAATAGTTATGGTATCAGAACGACTAGGTTTAGGAGTATCCTAAGCATGAAATGGGTGGTTTAAGATATGAAATGAACATGCAGTATTTTAAATGAATTACTTGCAATGTTTTGAATTGTTGTACATGATCTAAAACTGTTTTGCATGAACCAAAGATTTTCAATTTTTGTAGATTGAAGGAGTTATTATGCCGCCTCAAAAAAGAACTTGAGGAGCTCTGACTCAATCTGGCTCTTGCCAGGGGAGTACGAATGAATCATGCTTCCTACAAGATGCTATAATAGATTCTGCTCTGGATTCTGAGGCACCTAGTATGCAATAGGAAGTGCCTCAACTGCCTCCTCCAATGCCTCAAGCAAACCCCATGGATCCACGGTTCTCTCAAGCCTTTACTTAGTCTTTCTCATATGCCATTGGCCAAGAGTCTCAAGTTCCAATGCAAGCTCCAGTGGAGAGGAATGGGCAGTACGATAAGCTTCGCAAGTATGGAGCTGTGGATTTCAATGGGACTATAAATCCCAAAGAGGCTGAAGCATAGTTGAAGAGGACAAAAAGAGTCCTGCTTCAAATGAAATGCTCTAATAAGGAGAAACTAGATTATGCGGTGAGCTTGCTATAGGGAGATGCTTTTCATTGGTGGGAGTTAGTGCCCCACAGTCAGGACATACCGCCAGTTTTGACATAACGGGACTTTCTAGAAGCTTTTAGTAGGAAATACTTCTCGAGGGTTTATATCTAAGAGAAGGCTAGAGAATTCTTGAATCTCACATAGAGAGATATGAGTGTGAGTGAGTATGAGTTGAAGTTCAACCAACTGTCACGATATGCGGCTAACATTGTGGCAAATGAGTAGGACAAATGCTGCAAGTTTAAAGGGGACTTCATCTGGGGATCAAGGAGAAGGTGTTGATCTATAATTTCTGTGACTACCAGCAGTTGGTGGATGGTGCACTCCAGGCTGAAAAACTTGAGAATATAAAGAGTGAAGTAAGCAGGAAGAGGAAGAACATGGAGTAGTCTTCCAAGAAAGAAATGAGTGTTCCAATACTAGAGAGGAGTGAGGGGAGGTTATGCTCCTAAAGCGAAGTGGGGATTAGCGGCTCTGCCAAAAATAAGCAAGTGAAGACAGTTTCAGTGCAAGCCTCAGCTGTGGCGGGTAATAGAAGGAAGGAGAAGAGTAATCACACGAATACTAACCCCCAATGTGACCATTGTGGGAAATTTCACAGGAGAGAGTGCTTCAAGTTACTTGGAGCATGCTTCCGATACAGAGAGAAGGGACACATGATCAGGGATTGTCCCCAAGCAACAAAGCAAGAGGGGTCACTGATGCAAGCCCTAAGGAGAGCAGAAACAGGAGGGACCAGGCTAGTTACTGAGGTGGGCAGTTTTAGGGCTGCAAGGAAGGTTGTTCCTCCAAGAAGGCCAAAGGGTCAGGCTCAAGCTCAAGCAAGGGTGTTCGCTATGACCAGAGAGGAAGTTGCAACTACACCTGAAGTTGTCACGAGTATGGCTCACTTATTCAATTCTGCAGCATATGTGTTGATTGATTCTGACTCCACGCATTTATTTGTTTCTGCAAGCATGATTTTACATGATGTTAAATTGGTGCCATTGGATAGCCCGTTGATTGTTAGTACTCCTTTAGGGAGGAAGGTGATAATAAGTCAAGTGGATAGGGATTGTGAATTATTTATTGAGGGTGCTAAACTGGTAGTGGATCTGCTACCATTGGAGTTAAAGGGTCTAGATGTGATACTGGGAATGGATACCATGGAGAACTATTGTGCAAAGTTAGATTGTGGCCTTAAAGAGGTAGAGTTTGACCTTGGTAATGGTGAGAACGTGACTTTTAAAGGAGATAGAAGGACACCATCACCCAAGATTATTTCGGCTTTGCTCACCAACCAGATGATGAGAAAAGGGTGTGAAGCCTTCTTGGCACACATCGTGGACACTGATGTAAATGAAAAATAGTTAAAAGATTTTTTGATTATGAGGGAGTTTCCAGATGTATTTCCAAAGGACTTACTTGGTTTGCCACTGGTGAAGAAAGTCGAATTTGCCATCAACTTGATTCCTAGAACTGCACCCATTTCTATACCACCGTATAAAATGGCTCTAGCTGAGCTGAAGGAGCTCAAGGAACTGATAGAGAAGGGATCTATACGGCCGAGTTTGTCACTATAGGGAGCGCCAGTTTTGTTTGTTAAGAAGAAGGATAGGATATGACACATATGCATTGATTACCGGAGATTCAACAAGATGACTGTTAAGAACAAGTATCCTCTGGCTTAGATTAATGATCTGTTTGACCAGTTGCAGGGAGCAAAGGTCTTTTCCAAGATTGACCTCATTTTGGGCTATCATCAGCTTAAAATCAAGGAGTTTGATGTAAATAAGACAGCCTTCAGGACACAGTATGGACATTATGAGTTTTTATTCCTACCTTTTGGATTGACCAATGATCCAGCTACTTTTATGGATCTTATGAATAGGGTCTTCAGGGAGTATTTGGATTAGTTTTTCATAGTGTTTATCGATGACATTCTGGTTTATTCCAAGAGTGAAGAGGAGCATGAGGAGCCCCTCAGAATAGTATTGTAAATACTGAGGGAGAAGGAACTTTATGCCAAATTTAGCAAATCTGAATTATGGCTTCACAAAGTAATTTTCCTTAGACATGTGATATCGAAAGATGGGGTGCATGTTGATCCAAAAAAAATTGAAGTAGTATTGAATTGGCATGCACCAAAGACAGTGGCAGAAGTGAGAAGTTTTCTGGGTCTGGTAGGGTATTATAGGAGATTTGTGGAAGGATTTTCTATGATAGCTGCTCCGATGACCAAGTTGTTGAGGAACAATCAAAAGTTTATCTAGAGTGATGAATGTCAGAAGAGCTTTGAGGAGCTTAAGCACATATTGACCAGTGCACCAATCTTGACCCTGCCTGTGAGAGATAAAGATTATACCGTATACAGTGATGCCTTGAGAAATGGTTTGGGTGGTGTATTGATGCAATAAGACAAGGTAATAGCTTACTCCTTACGACAACTAAAGCCTTATGAACTGAATTACCTGACCCATGATCTGGAATTGGCAGCAATAATTTTACTCTGAAGATTTGGAGACATTATTTGTACGGGGTTCAAACGAAAATTTTTATAGATCATAAGAGTCTCAAGTATTTGTTGAGTGAAAAGGAACTGAATTTGAGATAGAGAAGATAGTTAGAGCTAATTAAGGATTATGATTTGTTGATTATCATCCAGGAAAGGAAAATATAGTGGCGAATGCTTTGAGTAGGAAATCATCAATAGCCTAAGTTTAGACAGTTTATCTGTCGTTATTGGAAGAGATGGCCAAGTTTAGGATAAGCTTGAAACAGGGAGAGCCAGATTGTATTACTGCAAATTTCAAAGTGAGACCGATACTTAGGGAGAAAGTTAAAGAGATATAATCACAAGATGTAGAATTGAGTAAGTTTCGAGAAGAAATCTAAGGTAGTAGTGAGGGATGATGGACTTATGGTTGTAGGAAATAGACTTTGTATCCTAAATGTCAAGGAAGTAAAGGATGAGATACTTGATGAGGCACATAATGCGCCTTATGCCATACACTCAGGTAGCACTAGAATGTACAGAGATTGAAAGAACATTTCTGGTGGTAAGGCATAAAGAGAGATGCAGCAGAATATGTGAGCAAGTGTTTAGTGTGTCAGTAAGTCAAAGCTGAACACCAGGCACCTTCTAGCAAGTTAAGGCCATTGTCCATTCCTGAGTGGAAACGGCAAAGGGTGACTATAGATTTTCTGATAGGTTTGCCCAAGACTAGTAAGAAGCATGATGTTATATGAGTCATTGTTAATCGGTTGACGAAGTCAGCGTATTTTCTGACAATTAAACGGAAAAATTCTCTACATGTACTAGCAAAGAAGTATATTGATGAGATAGTGAGACTTCATAGGATTCCGGATTCTATAGTTTCTAACATGGATCCTCAATTCACTTCGAGATTCTGGGGAAGCCTACAAGAGGCTCTAGGAACCAAATTGAATTTTAGCACTGCTTTTCATCCTCAAATAGATGGTCAATCTGAGAGCACCATTAGGACCCTTGAAGGAATGCTCAGGGCATATGTGATGGATTTCAAGGGTGCTTAGGATGAACACTTGCCATTGATCAAATTTGTTTACAATAATTCGTGTCATTTGAGCATTCAGATGGCTCCTTATGAGGCACTATATGGAAGGAGACGTAGAACTCCGATACGTTGGGATGAAGAAGAAGAGAGGAAACTAATAGGGCCAAAGTTGCTTCAGAAGAAAAGTTATACTGATGAACACCAGAAGGAAATGGAGTATGAATTTGGTGAGAAAGTATTTCCTAAGACGTCTCCTTGGGAAGGAGTCATGAGGTTTGGCAAGAAGGGCAAGTAGAGTCCGAGATATGTGGGTCCTTATAAGACTGTAGAGAGGATCGGACCGCTAGCCTATAGGTTGGCGTTGCCACCAGAATTGACAGATACATGACGTATTTCATGTGTCCATACTAAGGAGGTATAGATTGGATCCCTCCCACATCATTCAGACCACTAAGGTTTAGTTGAGAGATGATCTGAGTTATAAGGAGATTCTAGTGGAGATCTTGGATGCCAAAGAAAAGGTCCTCATGAATAAGACAGTTAAACTGGTCAAAGTCTTGTGGAGAAACCATTCCATGGAAGAGGCCATATGGGAGCCCTTGGAGGCCATGAGGAAAAAGTATCCACACCTCTTCAATGATTCAGGTAAGAATTTTGAGGACGAAATTCTTTTAAAAGGGGGAGAAATGTTGACCCTTGAAAATTTTTACATGATAAATAAGCATGATTTGATTAATTTTGGAGTCTTACTAGATTAATGTATGTTGGAATTAATTAGCATGTTAATGTGAGTAAGATAATATGATATAGGTTAAGAGAATTAAAGTGTTAAGCTGGTAAGTTTGCATAAGGGGTATTTTGGGAAGATCAATTAAGCTTAAAAACCATAAAGCATTAAAGGAGGGGCAAAATAGACATTGTGCAATTATTAAGGGTATAAAAGGGGAGAAGAATTGTTGTCTTGCATTTGGAAGAAACCAAAATGTGAATGAGAAAAGAGAGAAGAGAGAAGCATGAAAAAGAGAGAAAGAAGAGAAAAGAAGGGAGATCAACTAGGTTTCAATTTTTCATAATTCTAAAGAGTGATTTTGAAGGTGTTCAAGAAAGGAAAAAGAAAGAGGAAGATTAGAACTTCCATTAGAGCCAAGAAATTCATTGTTTGGTGAAGATTCAAGATAAGCTTATGTTAAATCTTTTGGATTTTTGAAAGGATGTTGGTTCAAAGAGCTTAGAAAATGCATGGGCTTAAGTATTCTAGGGTCGATTTCATGCATAGGTTTCTTTGGGTTTTCCAATTGGAGTTCTTTTTTAATAAGAATTTTTGCTAATATTTGAAGGAAGGCAAAAGAGGCAAGAGGAGCAATAGGAGAGACATCCTCGAGCAAGTTTTCAAGCAAGGAGACTAAGGTGGGTTACATTTTTACAATTGAATAATAAGCTATTAATGTTTCTTTCAAGAAAAGGAAATGAATGTTTTCAACTACTTGTAAATGTGCATTTATTATGAATAACATAGTATGTGGGATTGTGGTGATCTGTTCTGTCAGTCAAGTGCACTTGGTTAAAAAGGCTTCTCCCGCCTACCCGCTAGTGACATGGAGCTCCTTCACAAACTTCCATAAGTTCACGACTACGCAAGACCATTTTGTGAGATTGCGATAGTACGTTCTGTTCACGGCTACATAGGACCTTATGGGAAATGTGTAGTACGCTCTGTTACGGATCCACCCAAACCATTCTGATGTGTTTAATTGATTTTGATGTGTTTGATTGGTTATGATGTGTTTGGCAAGTTTGATGGATGTATGACTTATGTGATTTGTGAATTGGCTTAATAAGTTAAGAATTTTGTGTTTTATGATTCAATGGGAAATTGGCTTTGATCATAAAGGTTTTACATGGTTTTTTCTTCTTACTGATTATAAAACTGTTACCCATGAGCTTTAAGCTCACCCCCATTCCTTCCCATCTACAGGCAATAAACAAGATATCGAGTGATCAAGTCAAGAGTCAAGGCATCACTCCAATTTGCATTTTTGTTCTTTTGAAGTTAGATGATGTAAAACAAAACTTTAGTCCTATTTTGAGAAATTATTATTCTTGTAAAGTTGGTATTTTTGGACTATGATGTAAGGTGACTCGCAATGCCTGCTAAAGCAATGTAAAAACTTTATTCTTTTGATGTTAATGAAGTGTGAATGGTGCATGGATGATGTGAGTTAAAATTTAGGTATACGTGAAGAAGTTATCATCTTGAGTTGATAATTTTGGAGCATAAATTGTTGATATATATATGTACGCATAAGTGAGATGTTATGGGAAGGAAGATATGAATTATGACTAATTCGGTGTAGTTAAAGGTGATGATACAAATGAGTTAATATTTGAGAGTTATCGAAGTCAATTTGGTAGCTAAATAGTTAAGCTCAGGACATTCTAAGTTTTCGAAATGCAAAATTTTAAGTCTTTCATAGGTGTATAAATTGTGTATCAACTTTAGGGGAAAAAACTATACTAATTTAGGCAAAATTAGTTAAATTTGTCTCTTAAAAGCTGTAGCTTATCTTTTTAGCTTTCCAATGGTATAAAGTATGAAATTTATGGACATTGGAGTCAAAAGTTATGATCCTTATACGTGGAGATGCTCAGGAGTATAATTTGTATCGTATGATGATGTCATGTCGTCTTGTGAGGACGTTTCGTCTGGTGATGACATGTCGTCTTGTGAGGACGTATCGTCTGGTGAGAACGCTTCGTCTGGTGAGGACGTATCGTCTGGTGAGGATGCTTCGTCTGATAAGGATGGTTCATTTGGTGAGGACGTATCATCTGGTGATGACTTGTCATCATATAAGGACGCTTTGTCTGGTGAGGACGTATTGGCTGGTGAGGACGCTTTATTTGGTGAGGACGTATCGTCTGGTGTGGATGTTTCATCTGGTGAGGACGTATCATCTGGTAAGGACGCTTCGTTTGGTGAGAACGTATCGTCTAGTGAGGACATTTCGTCTGATAAGGGCGTATCATCTGGAGATGACGTATCGTCTGATGACGTCATATCATCTAGTGATGACATCATATCGTCTAGTGTACTATTCATCTAACCCTATCGTCTGGTCCAAATTTGACTCTCTAGACGATAGAATCTGTCTTCAAGTTTTGCATAAAAGTTGTAGATCTTGAAGTCTTATCCAAAAGCATCAAAGAACAATCCAATCTGATGTATTTAGAGAAAGTTATGCCAATTGTTCCGAGATAGATACAACATGATTGAGGACATGAGCATGGTTGATTCTTTTGGCCATAACTTTATAACCCGACCTCCAAATTAAGTGATTCTGAAAGCGATAGATTTTGACACATTTTCCTATCTCTCAATAAAAATTTGTAACTTCTGAGGTCAATTTGAAAGAGATCGATTGATGGAAGGAAAAGGAGGGATCGGTCGGAGGGGCATAACTAGATTATGAACTTAGTTTGGATTCTTTTTAAGCATATCTTGAGCTATAGAGCTCCGAATGAGATGGTTCTTGTTTCGAAATAAAGAAGAGGCAGAAAGCTACAATTGTTTTAAAGAAGTCAAATTGTGATTTGGTGTTTAACTGGTGTGGGCACATCTGCGATGGCTAATGAGGAGTCATTGAAATAACCCCACAAGGAAGCCCGCTCACACTTTATGAATCTAAACTGTTGGGCTCCGAAAACTACAGGGTATTAGGTTCACATCTCACGACTTCGATGATGAGCTTTGGAAGTAGGGTCCAACATAAACAATGTTTGCGTTTGTTGTTTGCATCTCATGCAAACAGCATCTACGTTTCATGCAGATGTTGGGCATGAAACGCAGACGCTTGGTCAATAAAAAACGCACAATACCTAGGAAAATAGACATACATTGTTGGAGGGTTTTAAGGTGTATACAAATTTAAGAAAGAAGAAAAGGACACGGTAGCATAGGAAAAGGGCAAGGTGAGAGTGTGGGATGAATAGGTTTTTCTAGTGAATCGAGTAGGAAATTCGAGAGCTTTAGGAGAGCAAAAAGATGGAGGCAAGCTCTCCACCATGAGGAGACCCATGGAGGGGTAGCTTTCTGACATCGGTTCAAAGACAATATGACACCTACAACCCGATTAAGCATGTCGGAACCGGACCCGGAGACCGGATCCCAACTCCAACTGTTTATAACTTAACATTAGCACTCTTGCTTTGATTACACTTGCAGTGCTAAAATGCTGAGGTTCCATGAAAGTGATGAGCGCACATTACCTAAACATCAAAATCACTTATTGACTTGTTCATACTAAATGTAGCTTAAAGCCTCACGTTCGCTTAGAGGCAAGAATCACCTTAATCGGAGTCATGTAACTCAAGATATACCCCAAAAACCTAAAAGAGTTCAAACCTGAAGCATGCTCTCTCCACCGACCTTTCACTTGCTTTTATTCAAACATTTTCAATTTAACTCCAAATGCTACAAATTTTCAT
>JANIHY010000008.1:40994405-41009442 GCA_027479065.1 Erythroxylum brevipes
AGTTTTAATGTCGAAACAAGTATATTATTGTGGTGAGGAATCCCTCCCTCGTGGGATGCGTGTCCGGGCGTCACGTAGGACGTGGGACCCGTGATCCACCGGGGTGGGGTTCCAACAGTAATTCTTCTAAGCCTGAAAAATATTGCAAATTTTGGGTGAATTTTGTGAACTCAGTGAGTAACCATCCTTGATGGCTCACTCAATCACATAACACATACAGTTCATATAATCACATCATTCACGTCATTTCATTTATAATCATGTTAATCACTAACATTTCACAATCATGTAAGCACTTCATTCACACCTGTTCATTTAGTACATAAGATCATATATCACTTTCAAAGCAATCATACTGATAATTTCCTTCTTACGAAATACACATATCACTTATAAATACAATGAGCATGTGATTCACTTTTATTTCTTATTTTTTTGTGACTATGTACCTTTTTATTAGTTCATATCCCTTGTGGATACCCAGATGACCCGTATCCCTTGTGGATACCGAGCTCTATCATATAATGTCCCATATCTCTTAGTGGATACCGAGCTCTATCATATAATGTCCCATATCCTTTAGTGGATACTGGGTACATTCACACTGAGTCCGAGGCTCTTTTTAACATTTTGAGCTTTAAGCTCTTTTCGGTGGCTACTCTAGTCACAATTGCCTTTATGTTTCATGCATTCATGTAATGGAATGCATCACATACACATATTTTTGATTAGTCATATGATTTCAAATACACAATCAAGTTCACATTCATCATCAGACTCTGGTCCGACATTTAACAATTAAGTTGCGAATAACTTTTTTTATTCATGTACACATTCACATTCAGAATACATTTATCATCAGATTGTGGTCCAACATTCAGCATAAATGTTGAGAAACACTTATTTCTTTTTTTTTTCACATATAAGTAGTACTTTAACATCACATTTATGCATCAAGTCTTAGACCTTCATTGTCTGTCATCAACATAAACAAATCACATTCATATCAATTATATTCACATTGCATAATAATCATAATCGTAGTTATTCAATGCAGAAATTGAAGTTCAAAACAAATAATGAAATGAGATCATCTAGGTCAACTCACAGTACGCTCCAGCTTAGCAATAGTTTCCTAGTAGTTTGCAGTATCAATTATTGTAATAAATCAATTTAATGCAATTACTAATTATTTGTGACAATTTTACCCTCAAAATACATTAATTCAAGACAAGAACTCAAAAGTTAAATTAAGCACAAAATCTAAAAATAAGAGCCAAAAAGTATAATAAGAACCATGAAATTGTCACTAATTGATATAGGAAACTTAGGTTCAACCACTTCCATAATCTGGAAACGTCTAAATGTGGACATTTATCTTGCACATCAAAATTATGCAATACACACATTGCACACACACATTAATAAATTTGCACAATTATAAGCATTCATTGATGCTCATGTGTGTATATAGAATATGTACAATGCATTTTCATGATAATCCTGAGTATATTATCAAATTTCACATTTTATCACATTCTCATTTTTAGCATCATTTGTTTTCATAATAACCCATTTCTCATTCACTTTTACTAGATACACTTTACCCCTCTTCCTGAATAACAACTTTATCATATGAACCACTTCATCTCCATTATACACATTTCTTTGGTACTTTAATATGAACAATTCACTCAATAATGTTATTCTAGCATTACAAGACAAAAAAATTATCCAAACTCTCATATAAGTCCTATATCACCTCCAAAAATCCAGACCTTTGGATTAATTTTCTATGATCATTCTGATAAGGTGAATGAAGTAATTTGGTAAGATTTTCTTCTAGAAAAGTGTTCCCCATTGTCTTAAGTTTCTAATGACACCACAATCATTCAATTTAGTCCAGTACCTTAAAACTTATATTCAAAATAATTTGGACTATTCATAAGCTTAAATAGTATCTTGTACTTAACTTTAATTCAAAAATATGGAATCCTAGAGACAGAATTAAATATCTACTTTTTCCAAACAATTGTAGTCCTATGTCTCTAGTTTAATCAAAATCTCATTTAGATAACTACATAACAAGTTATGCTTAAAATACCGAATCATGTTCAGTGAAAATACTCTAGTTATCATTTTTGAGAACTCCTCATCAATTTTATCCCAAATTCATCAATCAATCTCTCCAGAATGATCTCAGATGGTTATAATTTTTGTGGAATATTAAGATAAATGTGTTACAAATCTAATGGTTCAAGTCCCATGTCATTTGGAGGTCAGGAGAAGAATCCACCGAGTAGGTGCCCATATTAGGTCTTCCTCTTTCGCTATAGGTTCAGACATTCTATAATGGCTTAAATCCTTTAACTAGACAGATGATATTGTCATAGCTGGAGGGACCTTAAATAGCAAGATAACCAAAGTAACTCATTAATTAATCCACAAGAGAATAAGCCTATGTTGGAATGCATCGTGACTAAATTCATTCAGGCATCTAAAATTTAATTTCAAGCTATTGAAGCTTCCCTAAGAAACCAAGAGACTTTTATTCGTAACTTAGAGAATCAAAAAGGATAATTTGTGAAGTTAATTTTTGAAAGAACATGAGGAGTTCTATCTAAAAATACCAAGACCCAACCTAAAGTAACACAAGAAGATAGTCAACCTTAAGAGTGACAAGGAGCTAAGAGTAAAGAGAAAGTGAGCTCACGAGAAAAAAAACTAAGGCAATGGATAGGAAGACAGTAAAGAGGGTGACCAACCTAAGAAGGTGAAAGAGTTCATTCCTACTATCTTTTACCCAACACAAGTGAATAAGGATTAGAAAAACAATTAGTTTGGTGCATTAGTTTGGACAAACGATTACACATTAACATACCTTTTTTTAAGCTCTTTTATATATTCAAAAGTACATTAAATTTTAAAAGGAGCTACTATAAAAAAAGGAAGTTGGATGAGTTAGTTATGGTGATGCTTAGTGAGGAGTGCTTAGCCATCCTGCAAAATAAAAGGATCCAGAGTTTTATAATCCTTGTTTAATTGATAGTTCAGAAATTGAGAGAGCATTAGTTAACTTAGAGGTCATATTAAATTGATGTGTTATTTAAGAGGTTAGAATTAGGAGAATTGAAATTGACAAGAATAAACATACAGTTAGCTGATAGGTTGATTAAATACCTTAGAGGCATCACAAAGGATGTATTAGTTAAAGTTGACAAATTCATATTCCTATGTGATTTTATGATATTATATATGAATAAGGAAGTTGAAGTACCTCTCAAATTAGGTCATCCATTTTTAACTACTACTGAGGCAACGATAGATGTGAGTAATGGTAAACTAGTGTTGAGAGTAAGGGAAGAAGAGGTCAATTTTAAAATATTTGTAGCTTTAAGGAAATTTTTGGAATATAATGATATTTGTTATTTGCTTGATGAGATTGATTTTGCAGTTATAGATTTTTTAAATAAATTTTAATTAACAACCTGTTGGAGTTATGTCTAATTTGTAGAGAGGAGGTTAATCTCTAAAAATATGATGAAGTTAGCTAACATAGGAATGATAAGCTAATGATGTTAAAAAAACACTTCTTGGGAGGCAACCCAAACTTTTTAATTTGGTAATTTCATTTCAATTAGTTTTTATTCTAGATTTTTAGGTTTTAATATCCACAATTTCATTTATATCTATAGTAAATTTATGGTTTATTATTAGATTTATATTTATTGATGGTTTTATAGTCATTTTTCCTCTTTTATGCTTTGGGTATATATCTCGATTTACAACTTTGGGCGTAGTAAAAAAAATCTAAGTTAAAAAGTTAAAAAAAGTTACATGCCTATTAACATGCCCATATTGATGGTTTTGTAGACTAATATGCCCATGATGAGTAGATACATGACCATATGTCCACCCTAAGAAGATTACCAAAAGTAACAAAACGATACACGCCTACCAATATGTTTGTGTTGATGGCCGTATTACTGAAGATCCATTGTAAGTCACTTATACACTCTTTAACATGCCTATGTTGCCAAATTCAAGTAAGTTTAAAAATAATAAAAAGATATATTGTCATTAACATGCCTATATTGATGCCTCTTGTTGAATTATATTCCTCCTTATTTTTGTTTAAGTTATAGAAGGATATACACCTAACAACATGCCTATGTTGGTGGTTTTGTAGATTTTATTTTTTAAATTTAGGGTCAACATAATAGTGTTAAGTCCCAATACACCTATGTTCATTCTTTATTATATTTCTTCTTGAATTATTTTTTACAGTTCCAGGGGAATAGGTGTAGGATTCCACTATTTTGTATGTTTTAGGGTTATTCTACCATAGGGTTTAAGGGGTTTTGTTGGCATTCAAGGTCTATAGGCATAATTAAATTCAAATTTTCTCGGGATTTATTGAGCTATTAGGGTTTATTCTTTTGAAATAAAATCCTAGGGATATTATATTGATTTTCTAATAATTGAATTATGTAATTTCTTATGTTTTGCATATTTACAATTTTATTGGACCTTTTATGATGAGGAAGTGGCAGCAAAGCGAGAGGAGTTCACTAGAATCACCTTGAAAGCTATGCTTACTACAAATCTTGCACATGAAATAAATTCTATATTACATTCTGTAACACCAAATTATATTGTAGGGTTTGAGAGGTCAAAGATGAATCCTTTTAAGAAGAGCCAAACTATAAACTGGGCAAGGCAAGAACAGATTAAACTTGCCTAAGGTGTCTAAGAGTTAATTAGTATTGTAGGATAAGATCACTTCTTTATGATCAAAAAGACCACATATTGATCTTATTTAGAGTTCATCACCATGTTGATAATCAAGAAGTGGTATTACACTTGTGACGTGGAGAATACAATCTAATTTTTTGGTGCTTAGGAAACACAAAACATGAGCTACAACCAATTCTCACACTATGCATAGGCTTATGCACAGAGGATTTTATCACCATAGATGTTGGCCCCCGAAAATTATTTTCATGATAAATAAGCATGATTTGATTAATTTTGGAGTCTTGCTAGACTAATGTATGTTGGAATTGATTAGTAGGTTAATGTGAGTAAGATAATATGATATAGGTTAAGAGAATTAAAGTGTTAAGGTGGTAAGTTTGCATAAGGGTATTTTGGGAAGATCAATTAAGCTTAAAAATCATAAAGCATTAAAGGAGGGGCAAAATGGACATTATGCAATCATTAAGGGTATAAAAGGGGAGAAGAATTGTTGTCTTGCATTTGGAAGAAGCCAAAAACGTGAATGAGAAAAGAGAGAAGAGAGAAGCACGAAAAGAGAGAGAAGAAAAAAGAAGAGAGGTCAACTAGGTTTCAATTTTTCTTAGTTCTAAAATGTGATTTTGAAGGTGTTCAAGAAGGGAAAGAGAAAGAGGAAGATTAGAGCTTCCATTAGAGCTAAGAAATCCATTGTTTGGTGAAGATTCAAGGTAAGCTTATGTTAAATCTTGTGGATTTTTGGAAAGCTGTTGGTTCAAAGAGCTTAGGAAATGCATGGGTTTAAGTATTCTAAGGTCAATTTCATGCATAGGTCTCTTTAGGATTTCCAATTGGAGTTCTTTTTGAATGGAGATTTTTGCTAATGTTTGAAGGAAGCAAGAGAGGCAAGAGGAGAAGAGGAGAGACATCCTTGAGCAAGTTTTCAAGCAAGGAGACTAAGGTGGGTCACATTTTTATAATTGAATAATAAGCCATCAATGTTTCTTTCAAAAAAAGGAAATAAATATTTTCAACTACTTGTAAATGTGCATTTATTTTTCTTTAAATGCTTTGAGAAAGTGCTACATGTTGTGTGTATGAATTTTGTGCATGAACTATGAAACAAAAATGGAAATGATTTTGAAAGAATACCAAATATATGAAATCAAGTTTTTCAAAAAATGTGCCAATTAGGCAAACTACTTTTCGTTCATGAATAACATGTTATGTGGGTTTGTAGTAGTTTGTTCTGTCATTCAAGTGAACTTGATTAAAAAGGCTTCTCCCGCCTGCCCGCTAGTGACATGGAGCTCCTTCACAGAATCCCATAAGTTCACGGCTATGCAAGACCCTTTTATAGGATTGCGATAGTATGTTCTATTCACGGCTATACAGGACCCTTGTGGGAAATGTGTAGTACATTTTGTTACAGATCCACCCAAACTATTATGATGTGTTTAATTGATTATGATGTGTTTGATTAGTTATGGGGTATTTGGCAAGTTTTATGGATGTATGACTTATGTGATTTATGAATTGGCTTAATAAGTTCAAAATTTTGTGTTTTATGATTCAATGGGAAATAGGCTTTGATCATGAAGGTTTTTAAGGGTTTTTGCTTGTTACTGATTATAAAAATGTTACTAACGAGCTTTAAGCTCACCTCTATTCCTCCCCCTCTACGGGCGATGAATAAGATATCGAGTGATCAAGTCGAGACTCAAGACATCACTCCAATTTGCATTTTTGTTCTTTTGAAGTTAGATCATGCAAAACAAGGCTTTAGTCACATTTTGAGATATTATTGTTCTTATAATGTTGGTATTTTTGGACTATGATGTAAGGTGCCTCGAAATGCCCACTAAAGTGTTGTAAAAACTTTATTCTTTTGACGTTAATTAAGTGTGAATGGTGTATGGATGATGTGAGTTGAAATTTAGATATACGTGAAGAAGTTATCATCTTGAGTTAATAATTTTGGAGGATAAATTGTTGATATATATATATATGTATGTACAAGTGAGATGCTACGAGAAGGAAGATAGGAATTATGATTGATCCAATGTAGTTGAAGGTGATGAGACAAATGAGTTAAGATTTGAGATTTTAACGAAGTCAATTTGGTAGCTAAATGGTTAAGCTCAGGACATTCCAAGTTTATGATATGTAAAATTTTAGGTCTTTCATACGTGTATAAATTGTGTACCAACTTCAGGGGAAAAATTGGTCTAATTTAGGCTAAATTAGTTAAAGTTGTCTTCTGGAAAGCTGTAGCTTATCTTTCTAGCTTTCCAACGGTATAAAGTATGAAATTTTTATATATTAGAGTCAAAAGTTATGATCCTTATAAGTGGAGATGCTCAGGAGTATAGTTTGTGTAGTCTAATGATGTCATCAACGTCATATCGTCTGATGACATCATTCGTCTGCTGAGGGTGCCAGAAGTATCGTTTGGCAAGGACGTATCGTTTGGTGAGGACGCTTTATCTGATGAAGACGTATTATCTGGTGAGGATGCTTTGTCTGGGGATGACGCTTCATCTAGCAAGGACATATCATCTAGTGAGGATACTTCTTCTAGTGAGGGTGTATCGTCTAGAGATTACATATCGTCTGATGACATCATGTCATCTGGTGATGACGTCATATCGTCTGATGAACTATTTATCTGACCCTATTGTCTGGTCCAAATTTGACCCTTTAGATTATAGAATCTATCTTCAAGGTCTTCATAAACGTTGTAGATCTTGAAGTCTTCTTCAAAATCAGCAAAGAACACCCCAATCTGATGTCTCTAGAGAAAGCTATGCCAATTGTTCCGAGATAGATACAATGTGATTGAGGACATGAGCATGGTTGATTCTTTTGGCCATAACTTTATAACTCGACCTCTAAATTAAGTGATTCTTGAAGCAATAGATTCCCGACACATTTTCCTATCTCTCAATAAAAATTTGTAGCTTTTAGGATCAATTTGAAAGAGATTTATGGAAGGAAAAGGAAGGATCGGTCTGAGGGGTATAACTAGGTTAGGAACATATTTTGGATTTTTTTAAGCATATCTTGAGCTATAGAGCTCTAAAGGAGATAATTCCTGTTTCAAAATAAACAAGAGATAGAAAGCTACAATTTTTTTGAAGAATTCAAATTGTGATTTGGTGTTTAACTAGTTTGGGCACATCACCCTTATGGGGCGATGGCTAATGAGGAGTCGTTGAAATAACCCCACAAGGAAGCCCACTCACGCTTTATGACTTCGGACTGTTGGGCTCTAGAAACTACAAGGTATTAAGCTCACGTCTCATAACTCTGATGTTGAGCTCCGAAAGAGGGGTCCAATAATCATCGCGCAACACCATCATTTACTTACTCTACAATTTATCTATAAGTTTTCTCAAGCAAAGTTGCTAGTTTGATTTTCTCTAATAGGCTCGATTCAACTCGAGTGATAACATACAAGGCTATAAAGAATTCTTTTCAAATCAATGCCTTTGCCACGTTATTTTGACTCCCTAGTTTAAGCTCCCATGCAAAGTCATATTTAGCAAGAAACTCTTCCCACTGGGCTTGCTCTACAAATGATTTCTTTTGTGACTTAAAAAAGGTGTTAGCCACATTATCCGTATGGATAACAAACTTGGTACTTGATAAGTATACCCAACAAGCTTTAAAGCGATGTACTACTAAAAACATCTCCTTCCCATATGTTAAGTATCATTGATCAACAACATTAAACTTTTGACTTTGAAATGCAACAAGATGTCCTTCTTGCAATAAGACTCTGCTAATAGCTTTGTCTAAATCATCCATCTATAACTCGAAAGGGAGAATGATTTTTGGTAATTTCAACACATGTTCATTCGCAATAGTAGCATTTAACTTTTTAAAGGCTTCTTGGCATGCATTCACCCGTCGCCACTTTTTTTTCTTCTTTAATAAATATTTCAAAAAATGATACTTTCTTTGAATACCTTACAATAAATCGGAAACCTTAGTTTGCCAAGCGAAGAAAGCTCTTAAATTCTTTCACCGCCAATCAATAATTGCTTGTGCCTTTTTTTGATTCATTTGCACCTAGACCTTGCTTACCAAATTTACCAAAAAAATTATTTCTGATTGTGCAAATTCACCCTTCTCCATCTTCAAAAAAATTTATGTTGTCATAATCATTCAAACACATTCCTTAAGTATGGTTTATATTCTGCCATATTAGTGTTATAGACCACAATATCATCTAAATAGACCACCGCAAAATTTTCCAAAAATTCACATAACATGTCATTCATCAAATTGTAAAAAGTAGCAACTATATTAGTCAAACTAAAAGGCATGATCAAAAATTCACACTAGTCTTTCCAAGTTACGCATATTGTCTTCTGCTTATCACCATCAGCAATCCACACTTGCCAATACTCACTCTGTAAGTTTAAATTTGTGAACACTAACCCTTGATAAATTGTGCATTAGGTCTTGAACTAAAGGAACATGAAATTTATTTTTTATAGTCACCTTGTTCAAAGTTTTATAGTCTACACACATTTGTTGGGCTCCATCTTGCTTCTTTTGGAACAAAACTGCAACACCATATGGGTATTTAAATGTTTGGATCTATCAATGTTCCGAAAAATCATTAAGATGCTCCCTAGTTCCACCAACTCTAATGTTCACATTCAATAAAGGGCTTAGGCAGGAGGAATTGCACTTGTCACTAACTCGATTTTATGATCAACTTTGTGACAAAGAGGGAGAGATTTTGGTAAATTTTAGGCATCACATCCTTGAATTCCCTCAATATTTTTTCAATCGCATCTAGGACTTTTACCATAGGTCTTCTATAATTTCCTATATAGCCACAAGGTAAGCCTCAATGCCTTTCTTAAGGCCTTTTTCAATACTAATGGTGGAAATATCAGCTACAATTACTGTATTATTTGCTTTTTTTTCGTTAGGCCTATAACAATTTATGTAACATGAATTTTGATCATTTATAAACATAATACCTCTAAGATGTGTATATAACACCACCTTTTCCATCTTGAGAAAATCAATGCCCAAAATCAAGTCAAAATCTTTAAGGTATCACCATTATGTTTCACTTCCCGCATAACTTTCTTATACTCAAAGGAACATTGTATGCAACTCCTACCACTGCTTATGCTTTCATTGTGGGAATTTTCATCTTTGTACGAGTCTTACTAAGTGCTAACCCCAACTTTCAAACCTTTCGTTTCCCAAGAAAAGAATGAGTGGCATTCGTATTTATCATAGTAATGAGATCCTTCCCATTAACTTGTGTCTTAATATATATATATATAAGGCATTTAAAGGGATTCACTTTTGTACTAATTGAGTTAAGTAAGCATTAGGATTAAACCCCGCTTCTAAGTGATTCTTTTCACCATCCGCATCCACTATCCAAGCATTCAACTTCCCCTTTCTTGGGCAATCATGGGCATATTGAGTGTCACTGCATAAGAAATAACCACGATTTTTCTTAGAAGATTTCTCACTTTGCTTAGGTTGCCCAGTTTGTTTGGATTTCCCTTTGTGATCACACTCCCTTCTCTTGCCTTGGTCTGTCTTCTTCTTTCCTTCGCACTTCTCTTAGATGAAAGAGACTATGGTTTCCTTTGGAACTCTAAAATCTGCTAAAGCATTTGCAGGTACAATAGCACCCACAACATCCTTGACATTTTGCCTTCGCAACTCCATTTGTGCCTCAGGTTATAAACCTGATATAAAGTTGAATAGTTTGTCCTCATATGGTATAATTTCAATATTAAGCATTAATGAACTAAATTTTTTATTGTATTCTCTTACTAACCCATCATACTTCAATCGCTTCAAGGCATCTCTTAGAAGCCAAACAATGTTAGAAGGAAGGAATTGATCTTTTAACTCCTTTTTCATCCTTGCCCATGTATCAACATAAGGTCGACCAGTATTGATTTCGGTAGATGTTCAAATTTTCTAACATAATTTTACATCTCTAGTAAGATACATTGACAAACATTCACCTTTTCTACATTTGGCACCTTAGCAGCTGATGCAAAATACTATTCCATATCCCATAAGAAGTTTTCAAGTTTCTTAGCATTCCAAATGCCCTTGAAAACTTTTGGTTTATGCACCTTTAACATAGTGCTTTCAGTACGTCTCGCATCTTAAGTTGCAATTTCACATTTGAGGATGATCATCTTGAAGGTTGCATCCTCTCATGCTTTAATCAATTAATCCACTTAATCTTACAACTTTTGGATGCTCTAAGAGTTTAAAACATGATGCATAAGAAGGGAAATCTTCTCTACCCATAGGTAAAGGATCAATCAACACTTCAGCCCGTGTAACACACTTGCTAAGATTAATTCCACTCGGCATTGAATCACCAACACAACTATAATATTAGTTGTTACAAAAATTTTCTAAGGAACTCCAAGTTGGCACACAAAATCAGTCAAAATCTCAGTATGGTAGTTAAACATTCACAGTTCAACTCATCCTTACCAAATTTCTTATGTTTAAGGTGTTTCACTCAAAGGCCCACAAAATTCGCCAAACCAACCCAATATAATGGATATCAATAACAAACGAAAGATGCACAAAGCTTTACAACAAAATTGGCAACCTTTATACTTCTCTTAAATTTTACAAAGGATACAAAATCTCTAGCACTCTCTAATTGAATGAAGTCTGTCCTCAAATAAGCTATTTATAGGCTTTTGGAGACTTGTTAGGCAATAATACAAGAAAGTGGGCACAAGGCCACAAAGTCACTACCTTAGTTAGTTGTTGACATCTCTAACCACTTTAGGCACTACTTTCAAATATGGACTACATAACTTACCACTATCCCATTTATAAGTAAAAGGAACATGTGATAAATGAAATACAAGACACCTTATCCATGTTGTTTTCCATTTCCTCCAACTTTTTGATGACTCATCCCTCAAACTTTTTCATTTCATCCATGATCTTAATCTAAGGTGAAGGTTAGCTAAGTTCAGAGCCAATTTGCATATGGTCTAACCAATGCACACCCATGGTCAAGTCCGTTCCTCCATGATCCATCATTTAAACATAATTTCATCCCTAGTCCCACCAAAGACATTTTAGGCAATCAACGCCTCATGGTTCATTAAAGCTAGCTAAAGCTTGAACCATATTTGATCTTAGTTGGTTAAGTTACCTTGGTTCCTTTGGCATGCCTAATTCATGCTAGAAGTTGGTCGTGATTTATCAATGGCTAGCAAAGAGGTCCTAAAATGTTAAAGGACTAATACAAAGGAAGAGGATAGATGGTAGAAAATTTTGTTTTCCACAATCTAAAATTATTTTGGTTGTCTTATAGCAAACCACTCATTAATTATGTGTGCTTCCTTTCGAATGATGAAATTATCTTATTCAGCGCTGATACGTCATCATAACTCATAACTAGTTAATGATTATTTCTGTGATAACAATACCTGAGATAGCCATGTTAGCATTAAATAAAATGGGCTATATCTAACAAACTTGGAGCATTTGAAGGAAATATCTAAATATTTTAGCCAACAAAAACTATTATTATTTGTGCTTGGTGGTTCTGCCAGATTCTGGCTGAACTGTACGTTGCCATTTGGATCCATGAGTCGGTTACTTTACGTAAGAGTTTCGATATGAAGTTCCTGCAAAATAAAGAAGGCACGTCGGGGGTTATGTCCCGATTAACCCCTCCGACGCTCAAGTCAGTCTTTTGGTGGTGAAGGCGAGGTTAATGAAAGCAGAGAAAACTAGGTTATGATTGCGTACCTCAATTACGGTGGAATTATACCTTATATATGGAGTAGTAACTAGGTTTTAGGTCTTTACGTGTGCATGGAGGTCTCTCTCGTGCGGACGAGCTGAGGAGAGCGTGGATTGGGCTTGGGCTTGACATAGCCATTAGGTAGGAGATTGATCTTTGAAGAATGGACCGATCGGCCCACGGGTCGTGATGACTGAGTCCGGGCCTTACACGGCCGACCCGACCATAAGCCCCCTACTCCTCGAGTCTGAGCGAAGAGTAGGGTCGGAGGAGTATGTAGAGATTTTGTAGCTCGTACGTGGGACGACTCGTAATTGGGACGATCGGTGGGCATTAGGATGTAGCTCATCTGTGGGACAGCTTATGAAGTAGTCGATCGGTTTGGCATTGTTGTTGTAGCTCGTATATAGGATGGCTCGGGTAGTCCCTATCGATCGGATGCCGACTGATTGTGCGTGACTGCTCGTACTGGGATTGGTCGACTGAATGCCCTAACCGATCGGCCTCGGCACTTATTGCGCGACAGCTCGCGCTGAAGCAGATCGGGTGGTCATCATTGGTGGGTGCATGAAAGTACTTGAAGCATTTATTGTTTGACGGCGTGTGCCCTCTGACAACTTTTTAGAATCTGAAACGTATCGTCGTTGTAACCGTTGTGCGGCTGTCCCGTACGTCCTTTCAACTGTCGCGCCACTCCGAATTTCGAACAACCCTAATTCCCATTGGCTCGGATTATGCCGCGTATCCAAGTATAGCTCGGATTTTCTTCACGCGTCGCGTTTTGATTGGATCGCGATTTGAACGTTTCCTTATAAATGTTAAGGATCGACAAACAGTTTGGTTTTCTTCACATTTGTTTCGTTCTTGCTTCCTCTTTGCTTTCATTTGTTCTTTTTTACTCAGTTCCCGGAAATTTCCTTCAGCCGCCGTCCGATTTTCCCATTTCCAACCACTAAATAGGTACGTCCTTTTTCTCCATTCCCTCTTCTAAAGCTTTCTTTTCCAAAAATCCTCTTCTTGGTAAGCATGTCGACGGCCAGTTCTAGAAGTCCGGTGGAGGGTGTTGAAGAAATATCGACAAAAGAAAGGAAAGACGGGCTGGTTGTGGAGGCGCCGCCGAGAACTGAATCGAAGATGACCGTGGGGGAGTTGAATAGGTCGATTATTAGGTATAACATCCCCACATCTTGGGGACCCCGGCTGGCCTTGAGGCATGAGCGGATCCACAGCAATTTGTGCGGATACTTCGCCGTTTTTGATAGCTTTTTCTCGGATGGAGGTATGGGGCTCCCGTACCCCCCGATTATTGATGAGGTGTGCACCACGTATCAACTGATGCCGAGCCAAATTCTCCCGAATAGCTGGAGGTTTATTAATGATCTGGCATTGTTGTGCCATCAATTCGATCGTTCGCCTACGGTTGGCATCTTGCGTCATTTTTTGAGGATGGGCCAGAGTCCGAGCTCTGGGGCTGGGGTCCCCTTTCTTCAGTACAGGGAAGCCCGATATCGCCCGGCCGGGACGGCTTCGAAAGTCTCTTCTTGGCGGATGAAGTATTTCTTTGTGAAGTCCCTGGGATCCTCCATGGAGTCCCGGCCGCAGAGGTATCCTTTAGCCAAGCAATGGAATGACGTGTCGAGCATATCCTTCAGTAGAGAGGAGTGGGAGGTGGTCGGTCGCATTAAAGAGCTCGACCGATATGACTTTGCTTTGCTGGTACAAGGCTATTTCGGGGGTGCCTCGGCCGACTCTTTTCTGCTCAACCCCCACCGAAAATTAACAGGCTAGGAGAGGAAACCGCCTCGTCTGGTTGACCCCTCGTAATAGTTTACTGTATTTTTGATTTTTGGTTTCTCTTTCTAACTTGCTTTATTGTTGCGCAGCCATGGTGAGAATAGAAGATTTTGTTAGATCTTCCCAACCTTCTAAGTCAAAGGGGCAGGCCGCTCAGAAGAAAGATGGGAGAGAGGCGGAGACTAGTGAGGGTGTCGCTCTGCTTGTGGGATTAGGCCCTTCCGCAGTGTCGTCGGATCTTCCGCCTGTCGGAGATCGCCCTGCTGCTTTGGTGCCATTGCTGATGGTGCCGGTCAGCACAGGCCGAGCAGTTCTAATAGAGGAGGAGAAGGAGGCGGAGCCTCCTCTTAAGAGGAAGAGGTTGGTTCGGCTGGGTGATCTACCGTCTGGCCCGCCAAGTCAAGGCGGGAAAGAGAAAGAGAAGAAAGGCAAGGGGAAAGGCTGAGCCACGAACCATGGGCAGTGGGAGCCTGCCATCAAATTGGCCAAGGATGCCACGATCGAGGACCTTGAAGTGTCCCGTTACCTTGCCGAGAGGATTACTTCCCCTACGGATGAGCGGATTATGGACAAGAAGGGTAACCTGAAATTGGGGTCTCAGCTCGTTCGTCTTGGTATACGGAGCGCGGTGACGTCCTTTGCAGTGCTGCAGCGTCTGGAGACCCTGGACCAGGAAGTCCAGGATCTCCATGAGCAGAACAAGGCTTTGAAGGACGAGCTTTCGGG
>JANIHY010000008.1:41144933-41160943 GCA_027479065.1 Erythroxylum brevipes
GAACCTTTATCGTGGGATACGTGTCAGAGCGACCTTCGGGTTTCCCGATGTGTACCCTACGATGAGGGGGCGCTACACATCGTTTGATTTTGCATATGTTGTATCTTAAGTTAGATTGATGTAAGAATAAGACGTTAGACATATGTTGATAAATTATGGGATTTTGGATCTTTTATTGTATTTTGGATTTTTGATATTGATGATGTAATCTATCTTGAAATGCCATTAAAGTTTTGTAAACATTTATCTTATGTTGTTAATGAATTATAGATTTGTGTATGGACATGAAATGTGAATTTGTATATGGATGATGATGATGAATGTTGAGCATGAATGGTTTATATATATGTACATATATTCACATAAGTGAGATGTTATGGAAAAGAAGGATGTGAATCATGAATGATGAGAGGTAGTTGAATATGAAGAGTCAAATGAATTGCGTTTGAGAGTTTGACAAATTCCAATTGATAGTTGAAATCGTTAGGAATGATATTGCAATAGAGAAAGTGAATTTGGGATCATTCTTAAGTTTTTCATGAGGGTAAAATGTGTGTTCTAACCTCAGGAGAAATTCTGTATTAATATAAATAGAATTAGCCAAAGTTTCCTTCATAAAAGTTGTAGCTTGTCTTCTCAGAGTTGCAACGGTATAAAGTATGTGATTTTTGGATATCGGAGTTGAGAGTTATGATCATTACAAGTTAGGATGTCATAAAGGACGTGTATCCTGAATAATTAGAGTATATAAAGTGATATCGAACTAGAAAGAGTTGAATTTGGGAACATTATGAGGAAAGGGGATGTTAGGATGGATTTAGGATCCTTTGGAGGGGTCTTGGAGGGTGAAAATTCGTGTCACCCGAAGGTTACACAGCCTGTCCGTGTAAAATCACACAGGTCGTGTGTTTCTGGCGTAGGAGCACATTTTCATCGGAAGGTTACACGGCCTGACCGTGTAAAATCATACGGGATGTATGTTTTGATTCTTTAAATGATAGAATTTCAATTTTAGTTCTTCATGAAAATTGTAGATCTTGAAGTTTACTTTCAAATGGTCTAAGAACAAACTCAATCCGACATCTATAGTAAGAGTTATAGCAATTGCATCAAAGCATGTACAAAATAGGTAAGGACACAAACATGTCAGATTCTTTTGGTCATAAATTCTTCGTTCAACCTCCGAATTAAGTGATTCTTAAGGGGATTGATTCCTAAGACATGTATATATATCTCAATGAAAATTAGGATCTTTTGGATTTAATTTGAAAAAGTTTGATTGAAAGAAAGTGAGAGGTCGGTTTAGAGAGCATGATTGGGATGTGAACACACTTTGGATTTTTAAACATATCTTAAGCTATAGAGCTCCGATTGAGGTGATTCTTTCTTCAAAGTAAACGAGAGACTTTAAGATACAATTTCTTTGAAGAAGTCAAATTAAAATCCTGATTTGAAGATTTACAAATTCTGTTCACAAATAGGAGAAATGAGTTCAAGTATGACGACTAATTTACATGGGCACGCCATTGAACAAATTGTGAGGAAAATTATTAGGAAGTTATGAGAATGAAGATTAATCGATGATGATTAAAGATATTTCATAGGAATACGCTCACATTTCATGTTTTAGTAAGAGTTGGATTTCAGAATCAAGTGGGATCCAACAGTTGTGGTATCAGAGCAAGAGTTGGATTCTGGAAACAAGCGGGATCCAACAAATGTGATATCAAAGTGATGCGTGAGTTCGCCCTTTGTGGCTTGAGATGTTGTGAGAATGAGAGTGAATTGATGATGGCTAATAAGGGTTAAATGAAATAACTCTACAGGTTAATACGCTCACGTCATATGGTTTCGTTTAAGAGTTGGATTCCGGAATCAAGCGGGATCCAACATTTCTTCTTTAATCCAATCAATGCTAATAGGTTACATGCTAAACATTAAAAGATAACCATTAAATCATTTAATGGTAAGTTCATAACTTTATTTAATGATGATAAACCATAATAAAAATCATCTTTATTTAGCATTTTAATGTCAAATGTATAGCTACACATTCCACCCTAACAAAACCGAAATTGATCCTTCATTTCTTAAAAAAATTGTTTTAATATAATTAATCTAA
Source organism: Erythroxylum brevipes (assembly GCA_027479065.1). Taxonomy (NCBI): domain Eukaryota; kingdom Viridiplantae; phylum Streptophyta; class Magnoliopsida; order Malpighiales; family Erythroxylaceae; genus Erythroxylum; species Erythroxylum brevipes. Next base: position 41,147,056 of record JANIHY010000008.1, read on the forward strand.
TCAATTATATTAAACTAAAGTCTAGCCCATTTCTAAATGAACATTTGGGCTTTTAATTAACCATTAATTAGAGCAAGCCCAGCATTCAATTATGGGCTTCTAAAACTTTCATTTATATTTCTTACTTAGCTTGATAACCTTCCTTGAAACCAAGTAGGGAATATTATTGGACTTTGATAATTCAAGCTCCAATAAACCTAGAATTAACTTATTCTCATCAGAATTAATTTTAGCTTATTAACTAAATGTCATTTCATTAAAGACAATTAGTTGAACTCATGAATTATTAAATATTATGAGATCACATATTTGATGTCCAATTGCAAACCATATTTAGAACCTTATTATAGCTATCCGCACAACAAAGGGTAAAATTACCGTTTTGCCCTTATGTTGGTTTTTCCTTCTAGATCTCCCATTTTACTTTATATGGTGATTAACACACAAGATCTCATCTTGGTATTAATACTTGATGGGTAGCTAGTTCATCAAACTACTAGAGCCATTTTAATCACCAAATCTCCTTAAAATATCTAGAAGTGATGATATTACTATAAATTCTTTATTTGAGTGAATGTTCCCTTATACATGTTTCAATTAATAATTCCAAATGCAAACACTGGATTAATACTCTATAAAAATCCATTATGATCATATCAAGAATTACAATAAAACACATATGAGTTCACCACTCATCAAGATTGCAGTCCATAATAAGCGAATGCTTAAGTTATATGTTTTAAGATTAAAGTAACGACCCGCTTTATTCTTTAAAACATACTTGATTCCATATTCATTTAATAGTGCCATTATCAATAGTCAACTACTATCATGATATAAAACTCATCATTCTCTTGAAGTAAACTCCTTTACTTACATGGAGGTAAATCGCAACACTACAGTCTAAACCATAATCAAGTAACCAACTTGATTATTCAACTATGAATCAATTAATTTAGATTATAATAATATGCATGTTTTCTATACATCTCTATGTATATGTCTATTACTTACAAAAGAATCTCAATACCTTTTGACTACATATATAATGCTCATACATATAAACCAAACTCTTTTGTTTCATTAATAATAAATATTTTCGTTACAAAACTGTAACTGAAAGAAAATTAAGTTACGTGTAAATACACTTGCTTTCCAAGACACTATATTTACATAACTCCAATAGAATAAACCTAGACCTAATTTTGGATGAATGATATTGAAATTTGAGATTGAAAATTGTAACCTGATACTACCCCTAAATTGAAATAAATTGTGATATTTGGTACATTTTTCATGATTTAGGAGTTGAAATAACATAATTTTTTATGATATTTAAACTAGAGACTTAGGGGAGCAAATTTCTAGAAGACCTCAAAACCTAATGTGAACGTTTACTATGTGAAAAGTAAGGAACAAATGGAGGTATGGATTCTAGACATAGGTCATAACCATGACTAATCATTCATGATCATGATATAGTGAATTAAATTGAGTGAGATAGTGTTTTAAAGAAATTGATAAGTTAGAATTGGCAAAAATAGTTTTAAGTGACTTTGGAAGTTACAATTGGAAATAGAGAATAATAGGTTAGCTTACGGTAGTAAGAAAAAATATAATTTATGCACATATTACGCGATTAAATATTAATATAGAATTCAGTTTTAGTGATAATGTCATATTTTTTAAATTTGGAAATAAAGGCCCAAGAGAAAAAAATGTGCTTTGTAGGTAAAGAAAAGACACAAAACACATGAGTGTGCTTGGCGATAAAGTTGCTTAACGATGAGTATATTTTACGTAAATGATTTCTATTCTATCTTGAAGTGAATATGGAATATGAGTTTTATGTGAATGATGCATTATAAGTGAATATTGCTAATATAATTTTATATTGTTAGCAATATATGAATTGAAGTTTGAAAGTTAAATCTTATATGATTTGAGTTTAATATTAAGATGATGTTATTGGTTAATAAAAAGGAAATAGTTTTTAGCCTGTGGTATACCGATAGGTTCTATACATATTATTACACTGGTGTATAACGATTAACCTAGTATGGGTAAGCAATTTAGACTAGCTCCATAACTACTAGTATATAGTGGTTAATTTAGTACTAATCAGTGATGTAGAACTAGGTCTGTAATTAGTAGTTGATCAGTTGTGGGTAAGCGATGCAAAACTAGCTCCGTAACTACTGATGTATAATGGTTATCCTAGTACAGATAAGCAATGTAGAACCAGCTCCATTACTAGTGATTAACCAGTCGCAGATAAGCAATGCAGAACCAACTTTGTGACTTTATTCTTGAGGGTACCATATGGAAAAGAAGTTTGTGATAGGCTAAGTTGCGTAAGAAATTCATGACATTTTTAATGTTGTCACTATTTATTTGAAAAGTGATTTGAGAAACTTGAGTTCGGGAAGCATATATGTTTCATATTAGCATTGAATTGTAAGAATTGAGATGAATTTATTTTAGGAAGGTTTAAATTGTCAATTATGATTTGAATAGAAAATTTTTTAGCACTCACTGAGATCGTTTGGCTCACACTCTTTTTTCTGTTTTTAAATGAAACCTCCCAGGTGCATGCTCTAGGGCTTCAGTAGTAGGGGACTTCACCTCAAGACTAGTCAACTTTGTCATGTGCTGTTATGTAGGCATTTTTTTCTTGTAAATGTTTTTAGGAACATTTGCATCTTCATGAATATGTTTTAAAATATATTTTAGGTAAAGAATGCATGTATATGAATGTTTTAAAGTTAAATGCATAAATAGGTATGAGTTTATTTTTAAGATTATTGAAGTGATTGTTAAGATTGCTAGTGAATAGACTTAAGGTCCAAAATTTTACACGGTGATTTTGAGATGATTATAGAAGTGTTTTACACTTTTATATAGGTAGGTCAAAATACAATTGTTATGCTACTGAAATTTTTAATATCTCCACGTGAACTTTCCAACTGGATTAGATATCAATTGGAGGGCCATCATGAGATACCAGGCAGACCGCCTAGTCACTTCAAGACAAGAGTCTATCACCAAAGGAAAACACATATTAAATGCAGATATGGGTGCATATGGGGAATCACATTGTGTGAGAGAAACACATAATATAAAACTCATAACAATACAATCGTGTACAGTCATACTTCTTCATAATGTTTTAAGTGTCGAATTCGTATCCCTCTTTTATTGCATTTATAGACAGTGATTTTAGATTTCAACCTCATAACTTACAAAGATGATATAAAGGCAAATTTTATAAGCAAATCATTAGGTGGAAGACAATATTCATAATAGTCAGGTTCTTCAACAATAATTATTCACTATTTGCAATGGATAAATTATAGGTTTCTAAACCATGCTCTGATATCACATATAAAGAGAAATTGATTTTCTCTACATTATAAAGTATCTTGAAACCAATAATTTTCACATACTTGGATTTGATGAAGAAGACATGATTTTTTATCTTGATAATAATTACCTTCTCTTCGTAGAAAAAATTGGTTTCTTTCCCCTCCTCCATTTCTTTTTTATATATGCTCTTTTCTAACGGATCTGTAGGTTTTTCTTAAATGTATATGTTAGGGCAAAGAGATGACCAATTTTATATGTGCCTTTTTTTAATCCGATACATCCATCAAGTATCAATATGTAATTAATTAATGGATGAGAATTTCTATATTAATAATTTCCCTAATAATATCATATTTGAGTAGTTGTATTTGAATTGGAAGTTATTAGCCTCAATCCCTAAAGTTTAGGCCACTTGAGAAAATTGCCTTACAACAACTTCCAACAAAAAGAAGAACAAGATGAATGAGAAAACTATTAAATGATGTGTTATATTGTGATAAAAATATCATTCCCTTAGGTTGGCTAAGAACTTGATATATAGAAGTAATAATTAAGAGATTATAATTGTGAGTGAAATTTATAAATAAAATTCATGAGGTAGTGAATGCATATTTGACATGCTTATGTTGAGATGGTGTCGTAAATCTCATGATATATTCTTGATTTTGAAATTTCTTACTTTATGAAAATAACAAGCATATTTTTGTATAAATAAGAAAGGTATATCAGTGCTTGAAATTTAAGGATTATAAATTACATTTAGAACATTGGTGTATATTAAGTGTAGATTTAGGATGGTATTAAGTAAAGAGTGGGTTGCATGGTTTGAAAATTTCATATATTATTAATAATTATATAAAGGGGAAATTCTTAAACTCATTGTACCTAAGCCATAGTCTACTTATAAGAAGGTCTTCTTAAGCTACCCATAAGAGAAATTAGTTCATATTTTATTACTATTATAATTAACTCCAAATTAATAATTAGTTATATGTCTTTAGAGAGAATATAGTCTAAGTTAGGAACTCTTACTGATATAAGAAATTATAATAATTCATTAATTAAAAGTGAAAGTGAATATAGTAAAGTCCTAAAGGAACTTAGCCTAAATCTACTTAACTTATAGTTCAATATATATTTTTATTATTAATTGCATTATTAAATTAATTTTTTAGTTATTTTATTCTCTTTATTCGTCCATCAATAAAGACTTGATCTAGCTAGTTAAGTTTATGGGTCGTGAATAGTTATCGGGCAATCCTTGTGGAATTAATCCATTTTTGTAAATAGTAGCTACAATTGCATCGTGCACTCATGGTAAATACAATAGAATAGTTTTTGATGCCATTATTGGAGGTAAAAATTTTATTTATATTAATCTAATCTTTTTCTAAAATTTTGTTTCTTTTTTTGTTTTTATATATTTATCCTTAAAGCTTTCTTCCTTCTTATGTTCATAGCTTATTTTCAAGATTGGTGTATTCATTGTTATAAATGCTAAACACAATGTTAATAGTTTGTTGTCATTCCAAAACTGCTATGTGTTACCCCAACACATCCCCTTATTATTCTGGTCAAAAACGTGAAGAAACACAGTGAAACAACATGGAAGACGGCCTTAAAATGTACTTTACACGCCCCCATATTGATCCTCGTTTTCATAGCATCCCCTTTATATCGTCCCATGTCGATCTCCCTGTTCAAAACATCCTCCTTACCCATGCCTATGTAAGTCTCCTTATCGGAGTCATGTTATGATTTCTTCCACAAAATCATTCCAAATTTTTTTTAAATCAACTTAAACTTGCAAAAATTCATTCATTCATCATTGGAGAGTTAGAATAAGGTTAGTAAACAAAATAATGAATCATCTTAATAACTTCCATTCAAACTCATAATAAATCATCTTGATCATGGAAAAAACAACCAGGAAATCAAATTTTTGAAAAAAAAGTGAGACTTGGAGAAGAGAGAGGCAAGTGAGTGGAAGAAAAAGAACGAGAGTCCGAACAACTCTAGGGAGGAAAGTAAGGTAGACAAGAAGAGGCAGAGAATAAAACAATGAACCATGGTGAAAATATGAGAAGAAAACTGATAAGCTAAATGGATAAAGCGAGAGAATGAAAAAGGTCGAAAAGAACCACGTGTTGGAGAAAAAAGAAAAAAATGGAGAAGGCAAGGAGTTTCGTAGTTTAACTCATGTAATGTTTCATTGCTAAATAAAAGCAAGGCTATGCCTACTTAAATAGGCTTACAAATAAACTAACTCAACAAAAATAAGCCAACTATCTAAGAAGGTGAATAAACATCATCCTAGGTAATCCTCCACTAATTACTGGATAATATTAATAAAATATCACATGCTAATTTGAGCACTTACTCCATTAACATCCTAATGCTAGAAAATAGAAACTAAGAAAATAAATTAATTTAATTATTTTGAAGCACTTGCGAACACTCCCCCTTGCTTCAAAATTTCATGGATGGAGTGCTTCTCTCCTAGTATAATGCAATTCCTATCACTGTCTTCAAATTTGTTGATGCACATTATCATCAACTTACAGATATTAGAACACATCTCTCCATGATGCATTTCTCATCAACAACTCAAAAAAAGTTTCTTTTTGTGCCACATGTACCATTTTTTTTCTTCTTCATTGTGAAATCTGCAATCTTTTTTTAAATCCTTAAACCTCTTACACTTGAACCGTTACGGTTTTCCTTTATGCCAACAATCTTTCTCTTCATGCTCGGACTTGTTACAATTTGTGCTTTGGAGAATTTTAATTTTACCATTTGAAGATGAACTCTTGACCATGTATGCTCCCTCGACCTTATCACCATTTTCTCCATCCCTTATTATTCTTCTTTGATCCATAACTTGAAGAACGTTTAATGATTTTGTAAAGGATATATTTGATAGATCTTCAGTAACTTTAAGTGACAAAATTTTTGACTTGTACCTCTCGAGAAGAGTCACAAGAAGCTTGTATACAACCTTTTGAGTAGGAAATTCTTTACTAAGTAACTTGATTTGATTGACAATGAATATAAGTTTGCTCCTATATTCCTTGACACCTTCAGAATTCTTCATTTTTGACAACTCAAATTTCCTTTTAAGGTTCAAAATTTGCATCATCTTATTTTGAGTGTTACCCTCAAATTCTTCTTTTAGTTTCTCCCATGCTTCTTTAGGAGATTCACTTATCATTATACTCATGAAAATTCCATCCGTCACAATCGAACGGAGGCAAAATAGGGCTTTTGGTTTCTTTGCCCTTTCTTTATCATTCTTCTTGATTTGTTTAGTAGATTTTGCGAAAGATGTGTAGGCAATAATGTCCCATAAGCTAACAACTTGCAAATAGGACTCTATTTTGATAGCCTAAGAGTGATAACTTTTTCTATTGAAAATAGGAATTGGAATAGAGAAATTATTTGAGGTCATTGCTAGGTTGAACACTCATAATTTTTTTAAAAGTTTTACTGCTCAATCCTTACAAGCCCCAAAATACCTAGAGCTCTGATACCATGTTGAAGAAAAAAGAATAAAAATGGAGAAGGCAAGGAGTTTTGTTGTTTAACTCATGTAATGTTCCATTGTTAAATAAAGGCAAGGCTATGCCTACTTATAATTAAACTCAACAAAAAGTAAGCCAACCATCTAAGAAAGTGAATAAACATCATCCCATGTAATCCTTCACTAACAACTAGATAATATCAATAAAATATCACCTACTAATTTGATCACTAACTCCACTAAGGTACTAATGCTACAAAATAGAAACTAACAAAATAAATTAATTTAATTATTTTGAAGCATTTGCTAACACCGCTTGCCAGGACGCTTGAATCCAAGTCGCCAAGTTGTAAGGCTCTCACCCGAGCTAATAGGGATTTTAAACAAATTATTTCAACAATACGTATGTGCATGTACTTATTTTCACTAATATGATATTTGAACTTCCATAATTATCCTGATTTACTGTTTACTACATTTATGTATCTAATTTATTAAACAAAAATGTTCTGCTCCCCTCCTTTTTACTATATTTATTATCAATTTTACATAATAGAATCTAGACAAACACATTAAACTTGTCTGTTCTCGCTACATATATTTATAAGCATACTTCTCAATGTTTCCCATGTAACGAAACGAGGATGTTTCGGTATAAATTCATTTACTTCATAAGATATAGTCGAAAACATACAAATATAATTAATACATCAATTATCACAAGATTTACGCCAAGAAGCTATTTAAGTCTTGAACTTCTTTCCCCTGGTGAACCTATAGACTTATTTTCTAGTGGAATTTTCACGAGATGCTTTGGCAATTGAGAATATTATAACACATTGAGAATATATTCTGTATTATGGATTTGTTGTTAGCCAAAAGAACAAATAGTTATTCCTAATGCCCGAAGAAAAGAGTTAAAAAGGAATGAATAATAATACATTTCCACGCAAACAGATAATGCATGGAAAATCAATGTTTCAACTATATGACTCTTTTTGGTGAAAAACTAGAGAGGCATATATCAACTCATTCCATGCGTCAGGGACCCCAGGAAGACACCAGTGGCTGCAGTCTTGTCGCCTAGTTGAGACCCTTTTCCCAACAGTCAAGTTCTTGCCATAGATTGATGGATGTCCGTCCTTTCGAAAGTTGGTTAATCTTGTCACGTTCAATAGTTTGACAGGTGTTCTCATTCCCTGGATTGCCTCCTGTACTATTTTCATTTTCAAAGGATAGTTGTTCAGTATAGCCCCACTCAGTACCGGCTCGCCTTCCCCATTACATGATCCTCCTGAATCCCAATCCCCACCTCTGTTCGTTGAAATTTACAACAATGGAAACAAAGAAACTTCACCATTATTTTATTCTTCAATCCAAAGCAGTAGAGCTGAAGGGCACTGAGAGTACCTGAAATGGGCAGAGGAGTATCCACGATAGAAGACTAATTGTTTTGTCGATTTCACATTGTCATCAATCCACTTTGCCCAAGTCCTCAAAGCCCTTCTGTAAGCCTCTACCGCATCAAACTGTGGATACAGATAATTACCTTCTTTATAGTAATTTTTCCTGCAACAGGCAGAGACACATATCACGATATTGTTTGATACATAAGGAAGTGCATAAACAAAATGAAGAGAAATAGCAAGGTTTTCTTGTTAAATTTAGTTATGCGGTATCGGCCAATTTCTTATGAACTAACTTATCTGTACCAGGAATGGGGCAATAAAAGCAAAGTTTTCTGCATTTGGCATGGTCTGGAATTGTTATTTCGCTACTTCTATTTCTGTTCTGATTATGCAGAAAGACCTTGATATTTCTTTTTCTGTTCCCATTAAAAAATAAGTTCCATTAAAAAATGTCTACAAAAACCATCCATTCTCAGAGCAAATCTGTTGTGTGCCCGTGCTTGGGATCGAGCCCAAGGACGATTCTCAGGAAAGTTAATATCTTTTCCCTTACTTGCGTTGATTCCCTTCCTCGCAGAACCTATTTTTGATGATGAAAACTGGCAGCACTTGTCAAAGACAAGGCATGCTGAGATTGGACTAAATTATTCTACTTCTAAGCTAATTTTTATGATAACTTGTTGCTTACTTTATTTCATAATGTAATAGCCTTATATAGGTAAAGAAACCTAAAAGTTCAACCTAAACTAGGACTCATAGAAAGACTCCTATTCAAGTTGCTTTAGGACTCTTAGAAAGACTCCTATTCAAACTGTTTTTATTAACATAACTATAACAGAAATTAGTGAAGAAATAATAGGAAAATAATAGACTCCTACAAAAAATAAAACACTCCTCTATAGACTCCTAATAAAACACTCCTCTATAGACTCCTAATAAAACACTCCTCTTTGCAAGCAGCTGTTATCTGCCTCATAGGTTCTTCCCACGATGCATCCATATCAAAATCCAAAGGCTAAGAATTGACCATTTTCCTCTTATGTGCATTCATTAGGAATCGTCAGTCATATGGGTCCAAACAGCTAAAAAATGTGACAACCCTACAGGACAATCCACCTCTAGAAGATAAAGAGAGCGGAAGTACAAGAGTGAGACCCATCAAAAATGAGGTTTAAGCCCAAATGATGGGGGAATACACGAAAACAAGATTCATTCAAGAGAATTCCTTGCACAGAAGAAATGCAGAACATTTCAAAAAGCAAGAAACATTACCCACGAGCAGTCTTTCCATGAGTCCACCAGTGCCCAGTATTAAAAACAAGAATGTTAGCTCGCTTCCATCGGCTAGATGTCTTGTCAATTTGGTCTATTGATAATGTTGGATTTGAGTTTCCTTGTCCATTAATACGACGACCTTCCCTCACAAGGAAATGTGACCTCACAAATTCCACAGTGCAGTCATAATCCTGACAATAACTTTCAAGCATCATTTGTTTTCACTTTTATTTTTCTAATCCAATATGTAAGTAAGTTCAGTTAATCTATCGTGCGAATGTAAGTAACAAGTAACTGACATTTACTAAGATGCATATCCAGTAATTTGAGGTTAAGAAAAAGCATTAGTGAAGAAGCATTGGCTATACAAATGCACGCTTTAGATGATTTTCATTTTTTCTACTCAAGCATAAACAGTAGGACTTCTATATTTGAACATCTGGTGAGTCACATAAAAACAGGAGACATATCAAGAAAAATGACAAACATAAACTTTTATTACCATAAATTTGAAGATGTAATAGCCTCTGCCCTTGGTTATCTTATGACCATGGACCTCATACATTCTTCTCTTATCATACAGGCCTTCACGAAGGAGACATAGCAGTGATTCAAATTGGTTTCGGTTCATGGAATCACCAACCAACATAAGCCTCTTACCACGTAGTCTTCTCAAGAAGTCTGTTGCATTAAACCTACAAGTGAAACGTGAATGCAGAAAAAGTGCATTCCTGATAAATAATGTCAAGCAATAAAAAACAAAATGACTCCAGTTGAGATTTTCATCACTATGTTCAGCAAATTCCTCAATGGAAGCAAAATTTCTCCAAGTAGCTTGAATGCTCCAACTTTAGCCCACATATTATTAGACATGCACTTAATCAAATGTGTGCATGAAAAGTATCTAGTAGTGGAATTTATTGACTTTCAATGTGAGTGACTATGCTCCAAAGCTCCTTTCATCTAAATTTCATCCCTCACCTAGTTCCTAGTTTCTATGATTACTCATTTAATCTATAAAACAATATCTCTGGAAAAGAATGTGTAACCACACCCATCCCTCTCACATATGAAGATACTATCATTCAACCAATTTCCAGGCTTTATGAGCGAAGGAGTTTGATGTAGCACAAATAGAGGAACTATTAACTAGTAGTCAAAAGCACAAAATTAGGAAGTGTGGATGACATTAGGCTGCAGAATATTAGGTTTCAAGGTTGAATTTTGGCTAGGAACGCAGAATTTTCAGATTTTGTAAAGCTGGGAATTTAAGGTTTGATTGCTGGAATTTACGCTTAGGATTTTAGGGTTTATGATGGTTGGAATATAGCTTGGAGATGGCTAGAATGTAGGTTTAAGAGGGCTGGTATTTGACTTAGGGTTGCTGGAATTTTAGGAAAGAACACAAAGAATGGAAGGTAGGAAACTAGGAATCACTCCTAGAGTCTAAGAATCACTCCTAGAAGAAAGCATCACACCTTCTAATTGAAAACTCTCAAGTTATAGAAAAATTCCAAATTGCTTCTTATTGATGAAAAGCTAAGTACATATATATAGAAATCTTAGAATCCTTATTCTAGTACGAAAAGGATTTCGAATTTAAATCCTAATATAATAGAACTTCTATAAGTCCTGTTCAACTAGGATAACATATCTAAAATAGAATAATATAATACTCTATGTTAGGACTGATAGGCGTGGGGAAAAATTAGATAACAGAAAGGGGAATAAGCCTAGGATATGGAGTGTGTACTCGAGGAGAAAGAAAGAGGGCAGAGGAGGAAGTTTGTTAGTTAGTTACTGATAGAACTCACCCAGATATGACTGTATTACTAAAATAAATGAATCAAATGGATCAAAACAATCTCATCGATTCAGTATTGTATATTGATATTCTGTAGTAATATGCTATTACAATTGAAATAAAGCTCAGCCTATATGAGGGGTTGTACCTCCCGAACAACAGACTCAATACAGAATTCACACATACCCCCTCACATGTCATTCCCCTCCTTATATATCCCATCCTATCACAATTATTAAGTGACACCTGTCACTTATTTGTAACTAACTGACGTGCTAGGATTCTCCAACTTTTTCTTACGCCTACTGTATACTAATGGCCTTCTAGCTCTATCAGTTACTAATAGATAAGCTGGCAAAATAGAATGGTTGGACATCCGGTTTTGTGGGAGAGGGAAGGAGGAAGATAGGAGGCAGAAGAAAGGAGTGACATTCTAGACAGAGAGAATCTATATTCTCCCTGAGGAGCATTTCTAGCTCTGGTATAGGAAGTGATCTATGGACTCACTTTGTAATAGTAGTGTTGAACACTGATTATAATCAATAATATACTTACCTCTAATATACTAAGCTAGAGTTTCTATCATTGGTCCGACCTACCGGATACCATCAGGAAGGGCAAAATCTGATTGTCATTCATGCCACTAAAGATGTCCGACAGAGTAGACATATTGGAATCTCGTACGGCGAGTTTGGAGGCTAGAATCAAAGACATTCAATCATCCATGCGAATGGCGATGGGAGAAATGCAACGAGCATTGTTACTGGAGATGAGCAAGATGATGGGTAAGAGACCAGAGGAAGGACAGGGGAGCGATACCGCAAGGAATGGGCAAACGTCGTCTGGTGATAGGATCAACCAACATCCTCAATAGTCCAGACAATCGTGGGAATCCTCTGTTGATATGGATGAGTACAGAATGTCGGTACGTAAGGTGGAGTGTTGACAGAGTTGGAATGTTGTCTTTATGTATAATTAGGATTCTTCCTTAATTATTCTTCCTTAATTAGGATAGTTTTTCCTATATAATTCATGTGTATATGCCTTGTAAATAATCATTAGAGAACAGAAAAATTCTTCATGGTATCAGAGCAAGATGTCTATTCCAGAGATTGAGTTTTCTCTCTCCTACATCTACATTTTTTCGTTTCTGTCCAACTAAGGGGTTGAGTTTTCTCCTCCTCTCTCGACACCGCCCACACCAGAAGATCATCAGGGTCAAGTTTGGGCGGCCACTGGAGTTTCACCGCCATCCGACGTCGCGCGTGGTGTCACGCGCCGCCTGAAGATCCGGTGACACTGTTCACCCGCCAGCGGGTGGGGTGCGTGTCACCATCTTCGGCCACTGTCCAACTCGGTTTTTCGCCCAGATCTGATCTCCAACCTTCCGTGACTCCGATAAGCCATTCTCCGGTCACTTCCGACGACGTGTATTTTTGGGTTCCTTTGAATAGGTTCTGGATTTCTTATTGATCTCTGCCTATTCTTCAGTTATTCTATCATGTCAGACGTTAAGAAAGGAACTGAAGTAGATAAACCTCACGCCTTTAGTGACAGTCCCTATATTCAAATTAGCCCTATTAAACTGGATGGCTGTGGTACTTATTTGGCTTGGTCTAGATCATGTACTGTTCATTAAGGCTAGAAGGATGCAGGGATACATTAATGGAGATAAGAAGCCACCAACTGTTAATGATCCATATTTTAGTAAATGTGATTCTGATAATTCTTTGGTTATGTCTTGGCTTATTAATTCTATGGATCCTAAAATCTCTCGACAGTATTTACTGCTTGATAATGCGGAGAAAATATGGAAAGCTGCAAAAAATACCTATTCTTGAGTGGGAAATGATGCTCGGATTTTTGAACTCCGTAATAAGATTCATAGCACAAAACAAGTTGAGCTTTCTGTTTCAAAATATTTCTCTGAGTTGAGTAGTTTATGGCAGGAGCTAGATTATTATTAGGATTTTCAGGCTAAATGTGCTGATGATGCAGTACTGATACAAAATATGATTGAAAAAAGAAAGGGTGTATGATTTTTTGGCTGGTTTGAATCCTGAATTTGATCAATTGAGAATTCAAGTTATTGGCAGATCTCCTTTTCCCTCTCTTGAGGAGGCACATTCTTATATTCAGCAGTTACTCATGAGAAGACAAAGAGTATTGCTTCTGATAAAGATCAGTTAATGTGTGATTATTGTGGAAAGCCAAGACATTCAAAGGAAACTTGCTGGAAATTGCATGGGAGACCTGCTAGGGGTCGTGGAAAACGAGCTAATTCAACAAAGGCTCAGACAAATGTGGTAGAAACAGTAGAATCTTCCAAGGAGATAGTTTCAGTTGCAAGTCTCTCTTCTGATGAAATCCAGCATTTCAGGCAACTTCTATCCCAGTTCAATTCCTCCTCAAGTGCTACATCCAATTTTGTTAAATCAGGTAATCCGTGTGCTCATCTTAATTCATGGATTATTGATTCTGGTGCGAATAGACATATGACAGGCACTTCTAAAG
>JANIHY010000008.1:41240538-41250833 GCA_027479065.1 Erythroxylum brevipes
AATAACATTTTTTATTAATAAATATTATATTTTTATTAAAAATAATTTATTTTAAAGTTTTATTTAACTTATAATTATTTTTAGTAATAAAAATTTAAAAAATCACAATAATTATAAAAGTTAAAGTAAATAAAATAACTAGTTAAAAAATTTTGAAAAAAGAGGGGGAAGGAAAGGTAGGAGGGAGGAAAGGAGAGTTTAAATTTTTTTAAAATTAAAAAAAAAAGTTTCCCTATTTTTTAAAATTTTTGGTACTAGCTGACATTTTAAATACCGATCGGTATTAAACTCGATACAATTAACCATCCGTTTTGTACTTCTCACTAAAGAAAGGTTTTAAGTTTTAACATTCTTGTAATACTCATTTTGTTGCTATAAATACTTCTTTAGCAATCATATAATGTGGTTGCTGTAAAGAAGTCATGTAAATTTAGCAACCAAATTTATTGGTTACTAATGGAAAATTTGAAATACTTGTAGTGACCACTCAATAGTTGGTTGTTATTAATAATTTTTTATAATTACCATTAAAGTTGTCACTAAAATTGTTAAGTTTGGTCATTATGTTATTATCCATGAATTGTAAGTTTTAGTGACCATATATAACCACCAAGTATTGATTGGTCGGTAAAAAATATACGTAACTTATATATTGCAACAAAATAAATTTTGGTTGCAAAGTGTATATAATTAGCAACCATTTCACTATGGTTGCTGAGAATTTGGTTGTTAAAACCAAATTTTCTTGTAGTGAGAGTTGGTCAACCGGGACACTAAGCTATTTGATGAGTTACATAAAAAAATATACTTATATGGATGAACCAATGCAACTATAAATAGAACATGCTATACAAGAGTATGTGTGGTATTCCAAATGATCCAAGAACTGCCTAACTTAATCCCTTTCATGAGATTAAATGAGGATGATAAATTGGTTAAAGATATAGTGGCAATATCTTACCAATGGAAGCTAGCACCAAGCTACCAACGAAAGAAGTAGAGCCTGACAATTAAGCACTTCCAGAGAGAGGATTATACGAAGATAGCACCCTAATCCTAATATCTATGGAGAATAAAAGAAATTAAAGCTCATAACAATCTTCTTAAGGAAGGAGATAAATGTAATTTAATTATTATGCATGTGAAGGCATATTATCGAGAGCATCATACAAGTACACGAGCTAATCAAGAGACCATCAATGTTGGATCCAATTTTAATAAAGAAATTCTTGCATAGAAAAATATTAACCCTTATGAGAGTAAGAGACTTGATAAAATTATTCTATACTTCGTATGGATGCTAAGTCACCTGAAGACCAGATGAATGCTAAAAAGTAAGTTTAAGTTGTAGTAGGAGAAGATCGGGTGGAAAAAATAAAGACAAGGGCTTTAATCATTAAACCTTTCCATGATGTCTTTCTGGACGTAAAAGAGAGCTTAACAACCCTAAGAAGAAGCAGATATTATATGACTCTACTTTCAACAAAACCTACATTAATTAGGGTTTTATGAAAACTAAGCTAAATGTTAAGATGTGGATTTTGAGTAAGTATTGGTCAATAATCACTAATCATCAATATCATTTTAATAACAAAATTGTGGTAGCATATGATTATAATAAAATTGAAGTTGATCACTTTAGGACCTTTAATAAATTAATGCATTTATTGATAAGGTTGTTATAGGAACAAGACTTGGTATATATTACATTCATTTATACTGCTAACATGATTTTTCATAGGACCCCACTTCAAAATGGGATAAGAACTATACATGCCAATATAGATGTCTCCTAGATGATCATTGAAGACTTTAACAACATCATTCTTATAATAAAAGAAGAAGGCAATATTAACTTAAGAAATTTCAATAATGATTTCATAATATATACTAGTCATATTGAGATCAAACCTAAGATCTTAAGAAATTTCTTTGCTTAGAGTAATAGATAACGGGAGAGATGGTTTACTAGAGAAAAGTTAAATAGGGGTCTTTTTAACCATATAAGAGTATTCACATTCCTTGAAATAGAAGAAATCTTCCACAAAAACCTATTCAGATCAAATCTTCCACAATAACCTATTTAGATCATTGACCCTTTTAAATTTAGGAATTGTTTAATTATATAAGAAGGCTATTGGGAGGCTGTGGCTAAAAGAATGGCTTTTGAATTTAGTGGTTAGAAAGTTTACATATGCGTGAGGAAACTTCAGATGGAGAAGGAGGAACTTGAAATGCTAAACTAAGGACACTATAACAACACATATCTGGCAATCATGGAAGTTAAAACCATTCTAAAAGAAAAACAATTTGAAGATTACCAATTCCTAAGGAATCAATCAAATTAAACTCAATAGAGGATGGTTGTAATGAGTTATAGTCACATTCTAAAAGTTCATAATTATCCATTGAAACAAAATTTAAGAGTTTAATGGATCAAAGTGTATCACGCCACTACTATAAAGTATATACCCGAATATCCAGAGGACATTCAAGTACATGTCCTATGATAATGGTATGTTAGAGCAAACATAATCTCTTAAATGGCATTATAAAGAATATACAATACTTAAAAACTTTAACACTTCATTGCATTCATTGAAAAAAATTTACATTATAGTCATTGAAACAAATATTTACAATCCTTTAAACAAAAATTCTATATGACAAGAAAATAAAAAATACAAGCTATAACTTTTCTCAAGTCAGCTGATAGACTTTTAAACCATAACTTAATCCAAAATATTCCTCTAGAAAAATCTTAGGAACTAAGTCTCCTATCTCGTACCTGAAAAGTCACGTTGTAATTTTTTGATGAGTTTTGCAAACTCAATGAGTGAACCATCCTCAATGATCTTACTCAACTCAATACAAAAATATCACATAACCAACCAATTTCATAAACATTATTTCAGAACATGTATAACACAATCAATCATATTATCATGACATATCACCTTAACATCACAATTTCATAAATGATTTTATAATCATATATTTCATAATCATAAATATGCAAATGCAGATGCTATGAGACTCTAGATTTGTTATTATTTTTTGTGTCTGAGCGCCTTTTAGATACAGATACAAATATAGATACTGGCTTATTGGGATCATTCAAAAACAAAAATCACAGAGCAAAGTTCTACGTGCAGAATTCTAAGCTTAAAGATCTTTCAGACTGGCTACTCTGATCACAATGCCTTTATTTGCATATGTATTTTATGAAATGCATCAAATAATAACATATGCCATCTATCATGCACAGACAGAATCTCAGATTCTTCATACCTCAGTCCAATATTCAACTTTCGTTGAGTATTCAAGAACTAGTTATAACTCAAGTGCAATAGAACACTTCTAATACATTCCTGAATATCAAACTCCTCGGACCATTAAAGTCTAGAATTCACAAACAAACCACAAATATTTCAATAATTGGAAGTTAAAAAAAAATCAATCCTAAGAAGATCATCTAGGTTGACTCACAGTACGCTCCCGTATTTGTTATTACCTAGATGGTCCGACAATGTTGGAATGATGGCGTACATCTTGAGCGTCTAAATACACATACATTGTTCATATTATTAACTTGATCAATCAAATACATATTCAACTATGCACATATATAAGTGCTATGTGTAATGCATGCTCAATGACTGTCCAGGGTATGTTTCCTTAATCACATTTCATATCATTCAAACATTATCACTTGAATATGTCTTATTATCACTTAGATTAATACCTTAAATACACTTGATCATGCTCAATTCATTAACCACAAATTCAATAACCCTTTTCTAACATCATAAGAATTCACAAAATTCCCAATTCTCATTCATTCCTTCCTAATGCATTATTCATAACCTTTGGAATACATTTGCATTTACAATAATATCTTAATTCCTTTAACACTCCTTCATTCCAAACTTAGATCCATTGTTATCCAACATTCTTTTCCTTGAAGTATAACATCAATTATCAATCAAAAATTATCATACATTTAACCATCTTTTCCAGCATCACATTATGCTCTTTTTTAAAACTTAATCAAGTCCAAATGCATTATAGTTAAAATACCTTATCCTTAATTGGTTCAAGAATAAAACAAAAGAACATTTTATTTACTTCCATGCAATTTCTACAATCATATGTGGCTTCCCAAAATTGTGGGATGAGTTAATCAAAAGTTCCCATCCAATTCCTTCATTAGTTTTCCAGATTTTCTCAAGACAGGTTTCAGATCAGTTTTGTATGGCCATTTTAATAAGGAAAATGAAGTAATTATGCAATACATTATTCTAAAAAAATGTTACCATATTTCTTAAGTTTCTAATGAATAAAATTTCATACAATTTTATTCAATATTTTGCAAGTTATACCCAAAATTATGCATACTATTCTCAGAAAGTGATAAAATCCAAAAACTCAACTTCAAGCCAAAATTTGAAACTCTTAGAGATAGAATTAAAAATTTATTCCTCCATAGAAACTATATTCATATGTCCCTAGTTTAATATAAACTTAAAATCATCCCATTTGGATATCTACATATAATGCTACGTCCAAAATACTGATGCATGTTCAGTGAAAGCACTACAACTAACATATTCCAACAATTCTTCTTTCATTTTCTTTTTTAGATTGTTTTACACTTTATAGTAAGGTTAAACAGCATCTTATTCATCAATTATACCTCTATTAGGCTTAAATCATACTCCAATTCCTCATCAATAACATCTCTTATTCCAGTACAAAATTATTTAATTAACAACTCACAAATTATCAAACCAGAAACTTTTACATTATGATGCATATAGTTCTTATTCTTTCCCAATTCAAGAACATCAATTTGAGTTCTTTCTTTGACATAAATCCACGTTCATGATACTTCAAATCAGGACCTAATTCATCCATAAATCAATCTATATACCATGGTTTTCATACACCAAAAACAAAATAGAAACACTTCCTAGTTCATGCAACATTTTCCATCACATATCTTCACCAATAACACATGCATTTCATTCCAGTTCAAGCATCATTCTTATATCATTTGATATGCCATAAAACTCAGAATGTCACTTACTTTTTAGGCTTTCAATTTAGCTTAAACTTCAGATTACATCAAGTCTCCATGCAAGCAAAAGTCATCACAAACTTAAGATGAAAACAGGTTGACTTTAGATAGCAAGATGATGGTAACTTTTAGCTAGTTTTATTGGTTATTTTGTGTAAGGTAAAAATTTGGTTTTGGTGCAGCAATTTTTCTAGGGTTTAGATAAAATACAAAGAAAATTTAAAGCAATTTCGGTGGACAAAAGTGAGGGAATCAGCAGAAACATTACTGCTGGAATTTGCTTCATCATCATGCTATTTGTAATCTTCTAAACTCACCATATGTCTTAAGCTGTGCTAGCCATTTGTTCAACAATTACGTTGCCACTAATCCACTCATTATGCTACCATTTGTCTCCTACTAATCAATCCACATGTCACTCTAAGATTGGTCCACTTGTCACATACTAATTGATCAAATTGTCATTTAATTACTAGTCCATTTGTCACCAATTTAGCTATGCTAAATATCACTCAATTTTTAGCTTAATCACCCTAATTTTTCATGTATCAATTTATCCTACTACTTGGCATTTTTCCTAGTCCAAACGTTCATTTAATCCATTAACCTCCCAATTAATAACATTTAATCCCAATTTACTAATTGAAATATGAAAATACTAAAATTCAAGGCATACCAAATCACAATTCACATCATGCTCACTTAAATTCTTTCATACCCTGGAATAAGTCAATTGAGTGCATATGTTGTCTTTGTAATGTTTTCAAATATAAATTCATGTATGAATGCTAATGTTATGCATGTACATGTAATACTTAGTCTAGGGTTAAACCCTATGCATATATCGAAAAAAAGATATTACACAAAGTTAGGGCTATGAACACTAGTTACTTCCACAAAATACATTCAAGGAGAAACACTAACATGATTGAATTATTGTTCAAAGGGGATGATTAAGTAGTTAAAAAGAATTAGACAATACCTTTAAAAGCTTATAACTATTTCCAAAACACTCTTAGCACACAAACAAACACAGAAACACAGACAAGCGGACACACATGTATATGCCTTTGCGGATACACACATACATAGACACAAACACAGATATGTGCTTAATTGATAATACATTTAATCCATGACACTCAGAGATTAATACTTTAAAATACTTGAGACATTCACTTTAGTTCATATTTGATTTTAGTTACAATTTAAAGTGTAACATATAACTTCCATAAAGCATATGCCCAAAAATTCAGAGTGTAACATCCCATTACCCATGTTAAGGCTAAAATTGTGAATTATGAGAAAGTATTGAGAAATTAGGAAAATGCACATTTTTGCACATTTATATGATTTTACATGCATTCATTGACATTTTTCCGATATAATTGGGTTTTAAATGAGATTAAAATATGATTTGGTATGTTTAGGGTATTTTGGAATTTTTGGTAAATTTTGAGAAAAATATTGATTTATGGGCTAATTGTATAGTGAGACATGGTAATAATATATATGTGACAAATGGTTGGTTTGTATTTGTGGCGATAAGTGGATGATTGGGTTTAGTGACAGATGTGATACATGTAAATACCTAAGCAGTTGGTTCTGAGTAAAGAATTACTGTAGCTTTTGATATTCACCGAAAGCATTTAGTAGAGAACTTTGTCTTTGTTCCTTGTCCATCATCCAATATTGAATTGTTATTCTTATTGGGTGTGATTGAGTTATTTTTACTGTTGGGAAGAATAGATGAACCAAGTAAGTAGTTCTAATGGTATTTTTACAGTGTGACTATATACATGCATGTATGGGTTTGAGAATTGTGGTTACGGTGATAAATAATTTAGATGATGGATTTAAGAATTATGAATTGTTTAAAAGTGTATTGAATGGATTCTGGATTGGGATAAATAAAAATTTATGTAAGTTGCTGTAGAAATATATGTCTCTATTATGGTTGAGAAGATTATGTATATGGTTAATGTACTGTTTATGCATGAAAATATATGAAGTGTTAACAGAGGTGAATTTGAATGAGTTTAGAATTAAGGGATATTTCTAACTCTCTGAGTTTTGTGAATGAAGTAAATCACTTGTTAATATAAGAATCACGTAAAGTATACAAAATGCACAAGAAGGGGGGTTGAATTGTGTAATCTTTTCAAACTTGTTAATCTTTTGAGATTTCTTGAATATCTTTACAACTATCGGATGAATAACAAAAGCACTTTACTAAAAATTGATAAGTATTGAAATCACAAGTAACTTTATCTACTCGTCTAACAAAAAGAAAATTAAAGTATGAAAGTTAGAGGATAGACGCTGCAATTTTATACTGGTTCATCCTAAACCTTGGGCTATGTCCAGTCCTCAGAGTTTGTCTGAGATTTCACTATACTTTTTTACTTTTACAAGTATTCTTTCTTCCCTTCTAGAGCCTCTTCAAGTCTCTTTGACAAAGTATTCTTTCTACTATCTTAGCCTCTCCAGGCTATAGCCTTTTCTTTCTCTCCCTAAGAAAGGTATTTTGAGCTTTACGTTACAGTAGGATTTGCTCTCTTGTTTCGCACTTTGAATACAAAATTTTCTCTAAGTATTGCACAATCATAGTTTTCTCTCTTATAAGAAAAAATTATTTTAGTCTTCGACTAGGACTAGTATTTATAGCCTAAGTCTTTACTGTCTTCTTGAAAACTGCTTCTTGAATCTTCAAAAGACCGTTATTTAGTTGAGTTTTGTAACGAACTCCAACTAACTAACTGTTTGACTTTTAGAATATCTTCCTTTGTGTATCGTCTAATATTTTCGCTTCGTTTGTTGTTTCCACTTCGTCTGTTATTTGTGCTTTGTCTGTTATTTGCATTTCGTCTGTTATTTTTGCTTTTTTTAATTGTTTGTGCTTTGTCTGCTATTTGTGCTTCATCTGTTATTTGCGCTTCGTCTATTGTTTGTGCTTCATCTGTTGTTTACACTTCATCTGTTATTTTCGCTTCATTTGTTGTTTGTGCTTCATCTGTTATTTACGTTTCGTTTGTTATTTACGCTTCATCTGTGATGATGTGTATCGTCTGTTGTTGACGTATCGTCTAGGATGATTAAGTGTTACTTACATTTTTTTGCACACTTAACAAACTTATCAAAACAGTTCATATATTTCTAAGATTATTATTATTTGATTGCCACCAAAATTAATAGGAGTGAAGTCTACTTGACTTAGCAATCTCCCCTTTTTTTATGATAACAAATAATCATAATTTTAGAAAGATAAAATGATATTAAGATGAATAAATGAATAATATTTAGATGAATAACGAGGAAAAAAATATAAGCATAAGAAATGCATATATGATATACAAAAAGATTTCTATTTCTATCTTCTCTTCTTTCTATTTTCTTCTTTTCTCCCCTATTTGTTATTAATAAAAAAATTCAATGAAGAAGTTTCATAATTTCAAAAAACATATGTTGCCTGGCAGTGCAGATCGTCTTGAGGTCTTGTTCAATAGTAACTTGTAGATATTCTACTTCCTTATGAAAATCACCCATTGAGTCATTCAGGTCATCGACTTTAGTATGAATTTCCTCAATTTCTTTTGCTAAAACTTCTTGGATGTCCTTCTATTTGTGACTAACTTCCTTCCAATTTATGAAATGCTTTAAGAACTTCGAATTAACAGAAGAATCTTGCTGTATTTCAATAGGTGAATGGAGATTTTCAGTAACAGATGGCTTTGAAGGTAAAATGTCTAAATCTATGATTTTGATTGTGTGAGGTCTGAAGGTTTGAGTTCTTTCTAGAAGATCAAGATCATCAGGTCTAAGTAGTTTCAGAATTGGTTGCCTAAGAAGATGTAACACATCTTTGATTTAAGGTATGAAACCTAAAGGTCTAAAATGCATGACCAAATGCACAAAGGTTTCTAAATTGAAATTGATACCTTAAACCATGATACTTTTGTATTGTCCTTCTTGCACTTTCCCAACTACCATGAAGTTTTCATTTGTGATTGAAACTCCAAATTTACTTCCTGATGCTTTCGAAATGTGGTGTGGAACGTAGATACCTTCAGCTAAGCTGCATTGCATGCATCATCTATGTTCTTCACTGCTACTTGAATCTGCTCTTGTGAAAGATCATCTATATTTCCCTCAGAAACACTTTCTTTTTCCCTTTTTCTTCGTTTCTCACAAGGTTTGAGCATCTTGGTTGCATATCTGGCACAATTTTTATCAAGGTTCTGTTCGTGATTGGATATATTGTATACCGATCCTTTGAAATCTTCAATGGATATGGTTCTGCCTTCTCATCTTGCAAAATACCATATAATCTTCGTTCTTCATGGCTTAGATGATGTATCGTATGATCATTAATCGATATAAGTTCAACTAGTACCTTGACTAACTTTTTCGAAGGTTCTCTGATAATAATTGAACTTCTGCTTTGAATAGGTACTGATTCTTCTATAATCTTCATTGTCAAATCTGTTTTATTGATTGGTTGAGCAGGATTATAAGGTTCCAAATGATGTGCCATTGTTTTTGTCTTCTTTTGAACATCAAATGAACAAACCTTCTTCAGATTGGGCTTCTGATTCTTTTTTTCTTCTGCCAATTTAGAAGAAACTTGTTGAGGCTTCTTCTTTTCAAATACTAGCTTTCTCTTTATCTCCGTCTCTTTAGATGATTTTCTTGATTGACTTTGCAAAATTGAGACAATTGATCTAGTGGCTTGATGTGTTTTCTCTAGTTTTTCAGAACCTTCACCAAGGGTAAAAATTTTCTGTTTCTTCTATTCTTGTTGACGTAAAGTCAATAGTCTCGGTGACCTTCTTGACTGTTTAGATTTTTCTAAATGAAGCTGTTGGCCCCTGAAAATTTTTAGCATGATGAGGTGAATTTTGGGGTCTTGCTAGATTAATTAGGTTAGAAAAGATTAGCTTGTTAATGTGGGTAAGATATTATGGTATAGGTTAAGGGCATTGATCTATTAAAGTAGTGGGAGAGTGTAAGGCCAAATTTGTCAAGTCACCTAAGTTTAAAAACCATAAGTCATTAAGGGTAAAATAGGAAGAAAAAAGAGTTGTTTTATTCCCAAAGAGAGGGAAAAATGAAAATGGAAAAGAGGGAAGTGATATAACAAATCAAAAAGAGAGAGAAGAGAGATTTCGGTGGTTGAGAGGAAAGAAAAGAGTTGAGTTAGGGTTTGATCTTTTCT
>JANIHY010000008.1:41351711-41370935 GCA_027479065.1 Erythroxylum brevipes
TGTATGTATGTATTAGGAAACTTGGGTTCATTAAAGCAAAACTTAAAGCCCTAGATGCCATAAGATATATGCATATTAGGGAGCTTGTTCGAGAATCTTAGGAATCTTTATACTAGTACCCTGATAATCCTAAAATGTTGGGTGAGGAAAGGAATGTAGTTCAGAACTAATTAAAAGTTGTCTCCACTCTTGACTTACTAATCAAGCAGAGATTAAGGGTAATATGGCTCAATGTTGGAGAAAGGAACACAAAATTCTTCAATAATTACATAAAAGATAGCATCAATATCAATAGAATATGCTCCCTAAGGAAGTATAATGGAGTAGTGGTTACCACCCATGATAATTTAAAAGGGGAAACACTCAGCTAATTCAAGGACTCAATCATTTTAATAACCCCTTACCAATCCTTAGTGTAATTATTATCTTCCTTCATTAGTCACCAATTTAGCAAAGAGGACAAGGGAACTCTATAAAGACCATTCACTCTACAAGATATAGAAAAAGTGGTATTTGATTCAAACCTTATTAAAGCACCATTGCTAGATATACTAAATGGGTACTTTTATCTAACATGTAATAGCTGCAATCTTGAAGTTTTTAAGAATTGGATAATTTTGAGGGAAGTAAATAAGACATTCATCTATTTTATCTCAAAATGTCTAAATAAAAGTTTTTAAGAATTGGATAATTTTAAGGGAAGTAAATAAGACATTCATATATTTGATCTCAAAATGTCAAAATCTAAGTTTTTTAGGGGAATGTAGACATATCTCTTGTTGCAATTTGCATACAAAATCATTTCTAAACTATTGGCAAAAAGGTTAAAGAAAGAACTTAGAAAAATGATAAGTGACTCACAAGAAGCCTTCCATGAAGGGAGATAGATTGGATACAATATCCTAGTAGCATAAGAGTTATTTAAGGGCTACATAAATAAGAGTTTGCCAAAGAACTATGTATTGAAGATAAACTTTAATAAAGCTTTTGATTCTCTAAACTGTGATTTCATTATTAACATGCTAGAAGCTTTCAATTTCCCTAAAATCTTCAAGGATTGAATCAAAAGGTATATAAAATCTACTTCATTCAGGAGGAAAGGGATTAAGGAAAGGGATCCCATATCTCCATACCCTTTTTATCCCAGATTACTTAAGTACAACATTAATCTCTCTTCAAATATCATAGCAAATACAAGGAAGTAAAATTAGTTAGCCTGTCATTGACAAATGACCTAATCCTCTTCTCTAAGGTCTACGATAAATCAATATACACTCTAATTTCTTTCCTCTAAACCTTTAGGAGCTTATCAAGATTAGGGATTAATTACAGCAAGCGCTACATGACTTTATCAACTAGTGTTTCTCCTTATTCAAACTAACTTTTAAGGCTTTTAAGGTTGCAAATTAAAGACCATTTATTTATGTATCTAGGCCTCCCAATTACTAAAAGAAGGCTCCATTTCAAGAAGGTTTACCCCATAATAGAAAAAATTTAGAGTAGGGTGAAATTGTGCAATAAAGACCTATCATATGTTAGCAGTTTAGTACTTATAAAATATGTGCTTAACTCCCTGCAAATATATTGGTCTACATATATATTTATATCTAAGGGGATTATCAAATCTATAAAATGATAATGAAACACTTTCTATGGGGAGGTAGACTAAATGACAAAGGCAAAGCCAAAGTGAGCTGGAAGGAGATATGAAAGGGGACTAAGTATTACTCCAATTAGGTTATCTAACCAAGTTCTAATAGCTAAAAGATTGTGGAGCATTCTAAAGAACAAAAACATCCTATGGTTAAGTTGGATCCACTCGTATTCCCTAAGAGGTAGGTGTATATGGGAGATCTAATTAAATACTGACTCCTCATACTTTATTCACAAATTACTGTCCTATGTTTTGAATCCTAACCATGCTGAGGTTAAGGAATGAGTTATTTCTAACCAACAAAGTGCTAAAATATCCCAAGTGATTCCAAGCTACAATATGAGGGAGCATAGATCTAACACTTACATATGGCTACCTAACTTTAATGGACTACACTAACATTTTATACAGGAAGCTATTGAGGGAAGCAAGGGCTAGGGTTAGTTGGTCTAAAATGATATGGAACTACTAGTTGAATCCAAAGATTTCTTTCTTATTATAGTTGGCATGCTGACAATGATTAAACACAAGGGACATGCTCTATCATCAATATCTAACTAACTAATGCTCATTGTGTAAAGTAGATTAAGAATCAAATAGTCATCTATTCTTTGATTGCCAATTCTTTCATAGTTTATAGAGAAGGATGATGGCACTATACTCTATAAACTTCTAGCATTCTAACTATCTAGCTGCAATGAAATGGTTAAAGGACCAGTGAAACATGAGTGTAGAAGATCAATTTCTATATACAATATGTTTGTGATCTTACATGTAAAAGATCACTAGGGAACACGATTTGCGATGCCTCCAAGGAATAATCAAGAAATAATTTTCAAAGAGCTAGCAAGATTCGAGAACAATTACTAACTACCATGCAAAATTTATACACAAGATGAATTATCACAAACTTGGATTGGCTCTAAGTTCTCCAATTAAATGGTAAGAAGAGAAAGTTGAAGCCATGAATGCGCTTGTTGAATTCAATGATGAACCCAAGATTAGCTCCAAATTGCATGCAAAAGCCTAACTAAGGAATTGAAGATCGTGCTCTGATCTACCAAAAAATTGACAAAATAGGTTAAAAAAAGAAAGACGATAAAGTTGTGAAGGAAATAGAAATTTCCTGTACCCTATTGCCTTAATGACTTTCTTGTAATATTGTGATTATTTGATAATTTTGTAATTCTACTAACATAGGAATGACGGAGATGTTTTATTAATACAAAGATTTTAACTTTTGAAGAAACAATATGTATTACGAGAGTTAATTCTTAGGTTATATTTATAATAAATTAAAAATTCTAACATATGATTGATGTTTTTTAATAAAATTTCTTTAAAAATGTGATTAGGAATATGGTGAAAAGTGCTAAAACTTTCTTATTGCTAAATTGAATAATTATGATAGAATTAGTATTTGTTTCAAGGATTAATGTATATTAATATACATTAATATATTAATATAATAAGATTGATCAAATATGTCGTCGTAACCACGCTATCCGGCTCCAGATAACTAGGAACGTCGGCCGGAAGCCGCGTCTGCTTGAAGCATTGACGCCAATTGAGGAGGAACCTGCTAGAAGCCAAACACAGAGCCTTTTGCAGGAACCTTTTTATTAGTCTTTTTTTTTTTTCTGATAATATTATCTAGTAGTGAGAGGGGACTAGGGGAGATTAGAATTCTAACAATCGATACTAACAATGCAATTGCATATATACAAATATTAGAAAGAAAAATAATGAAAAAAGGAAGAGAGCCGGCAGAAAGTGGGATGCATGCAAATGAATGAGTTGTTTGTGCGTTGTCAGACGTGGGAACCCTACACGTACCGCTCAACTCGTTCATTTGTAATTGCTTGATAATAAAAACTGATGCTTGCTTGCTTAGGATGCTAAAACACGGCATTAAATTATTTTATCAAAAAGGGGTAAAAATGATGCGATGCTTTCCTTTATTTGCAAGCACCGAACGGAGCGGATGCCCTTTTATCTTTTTCTTAAAATATTAAATAGAATATCAAAGCACTCGGAGAGCAAGTTAGGGTCATTTAAAAAAAAAAAACAATATTCTCTCTTTTTCAGTTACCCAGTGATTCACTTGCTTTTTAGGGTTAGGTTACGCGGGATGGGACTCAAGAAGGAGAAAAAGGAAAGAAATATCTCTTCTTTAATTGTAAATCTTGGGTTTCCTTATTAGAT
The DNA here is from genome assembly GCA_027479065.1 of Erythroxylum brevipes. Classification (NCBI taxonomy): domain Eukaryota; kingdom Viridiplantae; phylum Streptophyta; class Magnoliopsida; order Malpighiales; family Erythroxylaceae; genus Erythroxylum; species Erythroxylum brevipes. The sequence goes on from JANIHY010000008.1 coordinate 41,355,571, forward strand.
CATGGGTGTGTGAGAGAGAGTAAAGGTGAGTCTCGTGTATGAATTGAATGGTGAATGGAATCGCAGTGAAGCTAAAGACTAACATAACGGTGCCATCTCTCCTGCGACAGTTAACAAATGAGTAATCTATTCAAGGGTTCGCCGTACCGGCGCCGCCGTGACGAGGAGGAGGGGGCCGGAGACAGTCGCTCCACCAATTTCGACCATGAAAACCCTGACGACGACGATGCGTCCAGTCCTTTCTACATTCCTAGCACCAAAAAGGCCTCCCTCGACCGTCTTCGCCGTTGGAGGGTAATTTCTTGTTCTCCTAAATGAGATTTACTGATTAAGAGTTCAGAGTCCTGCTGATTTAATGACTATCACAGATTGCGCTAATATTTTCTTTATGCAGCAAGCGGCTCTTGTGCTTAATGCTTCTCGTCGATTTCGCTACACCTTGGACTTGAAAAGGGAAGAAGAGAAAAGGCAAATATTAAGGAAGATTAGAGCACATGCTCAAGCAATTAGGGTACGTTTATCTCTTAGAACTGCAAACTTTTCTCTTCACCGTCCCCTTTTGTGGTCTCTTATTTGACACGATCAGCTTGTCTTACTCTGTTTTTTTTTCCTCCCTTTGTTTTTGATAGGCTGCATATCTCTTCAGAGAAGCTGGGTTACGAGCAAATGGTACTTTTCTTTTCTTGTAATCTGGCACTAAATGTTGTGATGCAATTTGTGTGGAAAATATGATTATTTTATCTATTGTTAGTACTTTGGGAAAATCATGTAATTACTAGGTGATGTGCAATCTCAATAAGTTTTTCCTTTTAGTTCTTTAGGAATCTGTCCTACTATTTTGTTCTAAACTTTGTTGCAGTTTACTTCTTTTAGTGTCTGCTTTGGTTGTCACAATTTCCTTTCAATCCCCATGCACTAGGTGTTGCTGTTGTATTGTTGAGGTGTTTAGACATTTAAAACTTTTCTTTGTTTATTTCCTTTTACACGGCATCAAATGATTTGAATCGTAAGCCATTAATTCTTCTTGGAGAACATAACATACTATTTCTTGCTTCCTTTTCATTTTGTGAGGTATGTGATTTGCATCGCCATTTAAAGGTACTTCAATTTCCTACTTTAGGTTTCCGCTTTTGGCTGACCATCCTTTTTCTATGTACATCCATGGATCATTATATGCAATAATATTGGTGACACCGTTGGTGTACATTTTTTGATATCATTTTTGTCTTGTGTGCATGCTACAAAATCATAGTCGAATAATCCAATCCATGTGCTTTTGGTTCTCTTTGGCTCTTTGATTGCATCTTTTGATATGTATTTATATCAGTTTTGTTTTAATTTTTTGTTCATCAATAGGGACATTGATTCTGGACCCTACTTGTGAAGAAGCTTTTGGAATTAGGCAGGATCAACTTACTGCAATCACAAGGGATCTTAACCTTAATGCTCTGGAGGGGATTGGAGGGGTTAAGTCAACAAAAGTTTTTCCCCTTAGACTAATTTTATCTTGCATGAAGATTCAATTGATATGTTCTTTCATTTTCTTTTTCTATCAGGTAAAAGGAATTTCAGATGCCTTAAAATCAAACCTAGAAAAAGGGATTACTGGAGATGATACTGATTTACTTAAACGGAAGAAAGTATTTGGATCAAACACATATCCTCAGAAGAAAGGAAGGAGCTTCTGGGTAACCACTTATTTTGATATTGCTTATTATCTAGGATTATTTCTTTTATTTTAACTCCTGTTTTCCTGAATGCATGCTAAGATTTTCTATTCTATTGGCGGTTAAAATTAAACCTTATGTGTATTGAATTTCCCTTTGGAGATCTGTGGATGAATAATGAGTAAAGTAGATCTACTTATTTAACATTTCATCCTGAAATTTTAGAAATATTGATTGTAATGTCATAATTAAAAGTAATCATGTTTTAGTGTTCAGTTTGGACTAGAGTAATATTATTTTTCCTACACTAAGGTTTTTTTGTGCTATTGATGTGTCCAATAAAGCTTTTCGTAAAATTTTTTTCCTTAGACATCCGTGGAATATAACGAGTGAAGTAGTTTCTACCTATCGAAAATTTTCCAAGTGATTTTGTGAATTTGAATATAATTCTGTAATTGAAAGTAATCTTTAAGTACCTCCTGCTTCTATTTGTTTTTAATTATTATACTGTTTTTTCCCGAAAATATACTAAAAGTTTTCTGTGCTATTGATGTTTTTAGTAGAACCTTATGTATTGGCTTTGGAGATCTGTAGATTGATTTTGCAAATTGAGCATATGTTGTCATTAATCTTGTACCATTTGGTTTTGATGAAACTAATATGTTTTTTCCTCCTTTTTTTTTTTGATAACAAAGTCATCTAATTTTTCCCGAAGAAATGATTTAGATTTTCTCTTTTGTCTACTGTTCAGTAACACCTTATGTATGTTTAACGAATTCTGCTGAGCTGATTTGTGGATTGGCAATAGTAATGCAATTTTATTTATCATCAATTTATTCATGTAATTTCGTAGATAGCTAGTATAATGTCATAATTGGAAGTAATCTTTTAATGCCACCATTCAGTTTTGCTCACCATTGTTCAATAAAATCAAACTTTATAGGCTTCATAATGAAAATAACCAATTTTTTAATATATGAAACTGTAGATCATCCAAGACTAGATTCATACTGCATGTTTTTTTATTGAAAGTGCTAATACTATCAGGGGTCTTAAAATGTATTTAATCCATGTGTTTCAATCCCTTCAAAGAATAATATACGGACCTAGATCCCTAATCAATTCCATTATTGTAAACTTGCAGAGATTCCTTTGGGAAGCTTGGCAAGATCTTACTTTAATAATATTGATGATTGCTGCGGTAGCTTCACTGGTGTTGGGCATAAAGACAGAGGTGAGCTTGCATATTATCTGAACTTACCTACCTGTCATTGTGTGATATGGATTTGCTCAAATCCTTGAGATTTAAGAAGTAATTGGAAGTCTCTTAAAATTTTTGTTTCTTTATGATATGACAATGAAAACTTCTTTCTTTGATAGTGGACATACATATTTAGTACTAAATCTTACTTATTAGATAAAATAGGTGATTCATTAAATTGATTTTGGAATGTAATGAATTCATCTTGGCAAAATAAGTAGACAAAAACTTCTTACTTAGGTTCCATGTGGCCTTAGCCAATAGTAAAAGATGTTGACTTGAATATTTCTTTTAGCGGTATTGGAAGCATTTAAAATGGTGGTAACAAAAATTGGACCCATAGTACTCAAGTCTTTTGATTGTAAGTTTGGATTAGGGGTCATATGCACTATATCCTTTTCCATACTTTGTCATATTCTTACATGATAAAAGATTTAACCATGAATTTGTATTGTGACCTCAGCCAGTTATTTAAGCTTTTGGTTTGGGTGATTCCTCAAACTTGTGAAGAGTTTGGATTTTGTCTATGAAAAGATTTTTATGAGTTTGACTAGTTCTATGCCCCAAAATATGGTTTCTGTTTATTTTTGGAAGATTTAGACATCTGTTAGGTAGGATTATTGACTAGGTTCTCTCTTAATGTAAAAAGACAGAATATTGATACAATTTGGTGATGTATCTTAGTTATTGAGTTCAAGTGATATTTGTCATTTTATTTTTAATGTTGTTTTATAGCAATTCTATCTAAATGGTTAGGTTGGCTTGTGTTGTGTTTCATATAAGATTAGTGAATATTTTCCAATTTTGTGTGATAAATTATTTGATTCTTTTTCTAACTGTTGATAGTAATCTGAGGATTTCCAAACTTGTTAGTCTGTATCCTCAGTTGCCCAGGATTGTTTATCCTTCTCTAGTGGAGACTCCCACAACTCCACATTTGTTTGATCTTTGAACGTTCCTTGGTTTTAATTGCGTTCATAACTATTTTTCTCTCCTAGGGTGTCAAAGAAGGATGGTATGATGGGGCCAGCATTGCTTTTGCTGTTATACTTGTAATTGTTGTGACAGGTAAGACAATGCGTGTTGCAATTCTTCATTTATTAAATAGTTGAATTGGTTGGTGACAATGGTATGTGAAAGTTGTACAACTTTTATTTATCATCTAGTTCAAGGCAGTAAGAGAAATAGTAGTAAACAGATAAGAGATATAGAAAGGGAAGAGAGTAAGGAAGAATAAGGAACAAGGAGAAAAAATCAAGAGTTTAGTAGAACTTAGAGGAAGATAACGGAAAAAGAGTGACTATTTATTATGTGTGCCAAAACTCAACAGTGGATGTACGCTAGCAGACCAATATTTATAGGGAATAGAAATCCTAAAAAAAGCATTCCCTAAAACCTTACTAAGAAAATCTTTGTGAAATTACCATCATAATGGAGCCATAAGCTAGTTTGGTCGTTTTTTGTTGTGTCTATGTTCCTTTACTGGCGAACTTGCAGTGCTACGGATATTAGTCTGATACCTTTTTGCACAATAATCCATTTCATGCTTTTCGTATGTTGTAGATGTGAATTGCTTTAACTTTTTGGAGCAGGTTGAGTTGCGTGGTAATGGGTCATGTAGCTTTTATGAACCATGAACTTAGCAGCAAAATTAGGATTTAGTATCTTTGCCTCCTTTTGTTATCATTGATTTTTTTATTTCATATGTCTAATATGTTTTTCCCCATTCCTATCATAATCCTCTCATTTTTTTTCCTTCCCAATATCTTTCATATGTTAGTTGTAGTACTCTCATTTGTTATTTGCAGTCCATGTGTCATCTATGGGTTCAATGACTTGTGTACCATCTGTGGTATTTCCATGGAGCAGTTACTATTTTTGAGTCAAATGAAAAGTCAACGTATTCAGTGCATAATACTTCCTACTGTACGAGGGTCTGGGAAGGGTCATCAATGTATGCAACCTTCCTTTTATATTTTTGACAAAAAGGCTGTTTCTGTTATTCAAACCTATGACCTTTTGGTCACAAAGAAGCAACTTTTACTAGTTGCTCTATGACTTTCCAATTGAATTAGCAGTAATTTCAGAAAGAGCTTGGTTATTTCCATGAAATCGAAGGATTCACTATAATGATCTCTTTTTTAGTTTCCAAAATTGGGTAGAAAATGAAGGATAAGCAACAGACAAATTGCACACATCAATAGGTTGAATATTTGTACATACCACTTCAATTTATTGGTTCTCCCAGTCATGGCTTGTGTACTACTCTTGCCAGTATAATGCAATGGGCTCTGTGGCCTTAGCTCTTAACAGAAAACTACGTGGTTTATTTTAACTAGTATGGAGTATGTTTATTTGTGTGTCCATCAATTTAGTGACATAAGGAAGCTTATCTTATATTTAAAGAATGATAAATGCGGCCACACCAGTATCTTTGTGATCGATTCTTGTTTGTTTGGGCCTTTGTGTCTTTCTAATGTTGCACCATAGATACAAACCTCATTTAGCTCCTAGCTTTAGGGGGTGCTTAGTTGATGTGTTTGGGAAGGGATTAATGGGTAAGGAATAAAAAATGAGTGGTTGGTCTTTGATTATCATTATAGGGGCAAAGTTTGATATCCCACTTTTGAGGAATCTTTCATACCATCCATTTAGTAGAGGAATGAAACTCGTTCCTTAGTGATAGTATTCATTCCCATTTTTCACTATATTCATTCCCATTCCTTATTATCATTCTCTCGTGCGAACCACCCCCCCTCTTAGTATGGTATTCAGGTTTTGGAGAAATTAATATGTTGTGGCTCTTCTGACCATTTTGCTAATCACATTCTTATATAAATATGTTTTTCCATTATTTTATTGAAAATAATGCACCTTTTGGCCTCTTGCCTATTTCAGCGGTTAGTGATTACAAACAGTCTCTTCAGTTCCAAAATCTAAATGAGGAGAAGAGAAACATACACATGGAGGTTTGTAAAACTCCAAACTGTTCTTATATTACATTTACGCACTTTTTGATTAACTTTTGATGCACACATACATACATAGGTTATTAGAGGTGGCAGAAGAGTTGAGGTTTCAATTTATGATGTCGTTGTTGGTGATTTGATACCACTTAGCATTGGTGACCAGGTATGTACTTCATTTTTTTTGGTTGGAATTCAACCATATGTTCTAATGAATAGTTATCAAGGTTTTGATCATATTCTAGGTGCCTGCTGATGGAATTTTGGTTTCTGGGCATTCTCTTGCCATTGATGAATCTAGTATGACTGGAGAAAGCAAGATTGTAAGAACTCGGATTTGTTTATTGAAACAATGATATGAATTTTGTAGATTCACTGGTTAAAAGTATGATTCTTGTAATTTCAGGTTCACAAGAACTCCAGGGAACCATTTCTCATGGCTGGCTGCAAGGTTGCAGATGGTAGTGGCACTATGCTGGTAAATTTTGGGTTCTTACTCTTAATTCTAAATTCAGTTCATGCTAATGCTGTTACTGTTCACCTTATTCATATCTATACTTTCTTTGTCTTATTAATCCACTATTTTCATATAAGAGATTAACTTAACTGTTATAGTTCTCCTTGAAGTATATCCTAAAGTTGATCCTGTTTATTTATCTTGTTGACTCTTGAAAAGACAAATTCATGGTTACAATCAGGTTTTGGAAAAGGTAGTTTGTTTGTGGTGTGAGAGGAAAGAATGCATAGGAATAATGGTTGGAGTTTCTTCAATGGTTTCAATATAGGCATTTTGTCTAACTTGGTTTTGCTTTCACACACTAGTATACATCAATATTAAATGCCATTCTTTAAGAATTCTGATTGATAATACATGTAGAAATTCTAAATTGTCATACTTCACTCTCCTTTCTTCAGTATATAAATACAAGTATCTATAGAAATAGAGGGGGCTATTTTAGGAAACTAATATCTTTACATAATATCCTAATATTTGTACATAATATTAGATCTGATTTCCTAACTATTTAGGAGTCAATAATATCGAGGAAATATTCAATTGGATATTTCCCAATAGTAACTGCCTCTCCCTCGAGACTACTCCAATCTCCTTCCATTCCTAATAGAATTTGGTAACTAGAACATTGAACTGCTTGTATATGTCATCAATAGACAACTTGGTAACTAGAACATTGAACTGCCTCTTGTGTAATCCCTTTGTAAGAATGTCAGCTACCTGTAGTGATGTTGGAATATAGGGAACACAAATTAATCCTTTCTTCAATCTTTTCCTTGATGAAGTGCTTGTCAATCAAATTAATTCTTTCTTCAATCTTTTCCTTGATGAAGTGCCTATCAATCTCAACATGTTTTGTTCTATCATGAAGAACAGGGTTGTGAGCAATTGAAACTGCAGCTTTGTTGTCACAATACACTTTCATAGGAACTGAAATAGGAATTTGTAGTTCCTCCAGTACCCTTTTAATTCACAGGGCTTCACAAATTCCACGTGCCATTGCACGAAACTCAGCTTCGACACTGCTTCTTGAAACAACACTTTGTTTCTTAATCCTCCAAGTTACCAAGTTACCACCAACAAATGTGCAATAACTTGAAATTGATCTTTTATCGGTAACACTGCCTGCCCAATTAGCATCAGTATAGACTTCTACTTGAAGATTGTTCTGCTTACGAAACATTAAACCTTGCCCAGGAGTTCCTTTTAGATATCTTAGTATCCTATATACATCCAGATGTTCTTGGCCTGGTGAGTGCGTAAATTGGCTCACTAAGCTCATGGAAAAGGCTATATCAAGTCGGGTGTGTGAGAGATATATTAATCTCCCAACTAGTTACTGGTATCTCTCCTTATCAATAACGTTTTCAGGTTGAACTGGCTTGAAATTTATACCAGTCTCAACAGGAGTATCAGCTGCCTTGCATCCTAGTAATCCAGTCTCATTCAATAGGTCCATAATATATTTTCGTTGATTCATAAATATCCCATTCTTGGATCTAGCAAATTCCATTATGAGGTCCAAGATCTTTGATCTCAAATTCTTTGGCTAATCTCTTCTTCAACTCTACTATTTCGGATACATCATCTCCTGTTATGATAATGTCATTTACATAAACAATAAGAATCGATTGTATAACTGCCTTGGGCCGCTTGTAGAAAATGTATGGTTAGCTTGGCTTTGACAATAGCCGTAGCTCTTCACAACCCTTCCAAACCTGTCAAACCATGCTCTAGGGGATTGTTTTAGTCCATATAATGACTTTCTTAGTTTGCACACCTTATTTCTCCCATAGGTATCCTCAAAACTTGGGGGTAAGCTCATAAAGACTTCTTTTAGGTCTCCATTAAGAAAGGCATTTTTTCATCTAGTTGATGTAAAGTCCACTCAAAATTTACACCCAAGGATAGCAATCCTCGAATTGTATTTACCTTTGCAACAGGAGCAAATGTCTCTTGGTAGTCAATACCATATGTTTGAGTAAATCTCTTAGCAACTAATTTTGCCTTCAACCTTCCCACACTACCATCGCCCTTAGACTTAATAGTTAAAGCCATTTGCAACTTACCAAACTTTTATCTCTAAGAGAGTTCTCAACTTCCCAAGTTTTATTCTTCTCAAGAGCATTTACTTCTTCCATAACAGCTGATCTCCAATCTGGATCTTGAAGTGCTTCCTGAATGTTTCTTGGCACAAACCTATTAGTGATATTTGAGATAAATGATTTATGTTTAGAGATGAATGATTTATGTGTGTGTGACAGTTTCCCATAAGATAGGTACTTTGATATGGGATGATTGGTGCAAGCCCGTTTCCCCTTTCTAAATGCTATAGGTAGGTAATTATTAGCAAAGAGATCAATACGAATATCACTTGTAATTTGTGGGTCAGTAGGAGAGATCAGTACAAATATCACTTGTAATTTGTGGGTTAGTAAGTATAGGTTGATCATTACTAGACACAATAAGAGGTAAAGTAGCACGAGGGTTACCTAAATTGTTCCCAGGTTCCTTCTCCGGGGGATTTGAGAGGCTGTGCATTGTAGGTTGTTCTCTACTTCTCAATTGATTCTTCTTTTTAGTATGAACACGAAGCTCAGTATTTCATTCCTTAGGAGCGGACAGTAGTATTTCTCCCCCCTGTGGATGAATCAGGATTTCCTGGCATGGACAGATTAGAAGTAGTATCTTTGGCTTCATTATCATAAATTATATTGTGATCAATAATGACCGTGGGTAGGGGATTAGGAGTAATGGTCCAAAAATTTTCTGTTTCATTAGAGTTCTCCCCCTGAAGAAATTTTTTTTATGTTCTAGGAATGTGACATCCATGGAGACAACAATTTTTTTAGTTAAAGGATTGTAGCACTTATAGCATACCCAATGAAGACATATTTTTCAACTCTTGGATCTAGTTTGGAGTTTCCCCTATTTGAGTGGTGAACATATGCAGTACACCCAAATAACCGAAGAAGAAGAGTAGAGTAAAGTCCATTTTTGGGATAGCGTTGTTTAAACATATCTAAGAGTGTTGCATAATGCAAAACATGGCTAGGCATTCGGTTAATTAAGTATGATTCAATCAAAACAGCCTCACCCCAAAGGTATCTTGACACATTCATTATAAACATAATGGACTAAGCGACTTCTAGTAAATGTTTATTTTTCCTCTCGACAATACCATTTTGTTGAGGAGTGTTAACACACGTAGATTGGTGAAAGATGCCTTTCGACTTAAGAAATTTCCCAAGGACTTCATTAGAATACTCGTTACCATTATTAGAGTGAAGTATACCAATGCATGTGTGAAATTGAGATTCAACCATGCTATGGAAGTTTTGAAAGATTTGAGCAACTTTAGATTTTTCACGTATTAAATAGACCCAACATAACTGAGTATGATCATCAATAAAAATTACAAACCATTTTTTCCCGATAAGAGTTTTAACATGGGATGGACCCCAAACATCACTATAAATTAAGTAAAATGGTTTGGATGGTTGATATGGTTTGTAGGGTAAGAAATCTTATGACTTTTAGATAAAATGCATTGCTCACAATGAAGTTTTGAACAATCCGTAAACTTAAACAAATGAGGTAAAAGTCTTTTTAGGTAAGAGAAATTAGGATGTCCTAATCTATTATGCCAGAGCAAAATCTCTTCTTTAGCAGGGGTAGAATGAATACTACTTAAGCCAAGAGCTTCTTTATTCTTCAAGTTATCATCTACTAAGTAGTAGAGACCATCTATCAACTTAGCATTGTCAATCATCTTCCTCAAAGTTAGTTCCTGAAAAACACAATATGAGTAAAAAAAAGTACTGGTATAATTAGAGTCATGGGTTAGTTTGCTTACGGACAGCAGATCATAAGCTAGTTTTGGAACACGTAAAACAGATTTAAGGCAGATATTTGAGGACAGAGTTACTGAACCTTTACCAACTATAGTAGATGTTAGAGTGCCCCATATTGATTAAACATGAAAATGTTAAAGGGTTTATAAGTGGTAAGGGTCAACTATCCAAACAACTAGTTCTAGTTATTTGGAAAATGGTTGACCTAAGCCCAAGCCCAAGCCCAAGACCAAGCCTAAGCCCAATTTTTGTAAGTGGACTTTACACTTTGCTCATATTAAAAATTCAATATGGTATCAGAGCAGGTACTCGAACCGTTGTATCAGCTAGGCTAGATTCCAAAGAGGGCTGGGCCCTATGGGGGGTGGAAAGTGTGAGATCCCACATTGATTTTGAGAGGGGAACGAAGTACGTCTTAAAAGGGTACGGATACCTCTCCCTTACAAATGCGTTTTTCATGGCCTAATGCACTGAATCCCATTGAAACTTCGAGGTTAAATATGCTTGGACAAGAGTAGTTTTAGGATGGGTGATCTCCTAGGAAAGCCTCGAGAAAAACAAAATCGTGAGGGCTTGGCTAGGCCAAGGCTCAAAGCGGATAATATCTGTAAGCGGGTGATCTGGCCATTACAAGTGGTATCAGAGCCGGTACCCGAACCGTTACGCCAGCTAGGCTAGACTTCAAAGAGGGTTGGGCCCTAAAGAGAGTGGAAAGTGTGAGATCTCACATCGGTTGGAGAGGGGAACGAAGTACGCCTTATAAAGATGCGGATACCTCTCCCTTATAGACGCGTTTTTCATGGCCTAACGGATTAGATCTCATCAGAACTCCGAGGTTAAACGTACTAGGGTGAGAGTAGTTCTAGGATGGGTGTCCTCCTGAAAAGGTCTTGGGAAAAACAAAACCGTGAGGGCTTGGCTGGGCCAAGGCCCAAAGCGGACAATATCTGTAAGCGGGTGATCTGGACCGTTACAAGTGATATCAGAGCAGGTTTGGTCCGGATTATTAATTTTCCGGTTGTCCGTCATGATGTCTAGTCCTAGCGGCCTGGTTCAGTTACCACTGCGTATATTTCAAGTGACAATTGAATGTCCAGTCTCAGTTGCACTTGAGGGGGAGTGTTAGAGTGTCCCATATTGATTAAACATAAAAATGTTAAAGGGTTTATAAGTGGTAAGGGTCAACTATCCAAACAACTAGTTCTAGTTATTTGGACAATGGTTTACCCAAGCCCAAGCCCAATTCTTGTAAATGGACTCTACACTCTATCCATATTAAAAATTCAATAGTAGAAAATGATCCATTAGCTATACGAATTTTTTCATGACCAAAACAAGGGTCTTAAGTATGAAATAAATTAGAAGAACTGGTCATATGGTCAGATGCTCTTGAATCAATGATCCAAGGAGTGGAATTATATGGAAAGGAGCATGATAAAGTAGTAAAATCCCAACCAGTTTGTGCCACAGAGGCATTAGAAGCACTTGAGGATTGAATTTTGGGTTTCAAAAGCTTCAAAATATAGTTAATCTACTCTTGTGAGAACTGTCCAGCATCCACCTCATGTGCTGATGGGATTTTGTGTTTTTCATAGTGAGTTGAATCACTAGAGGAAGTTGTTAAAATAATTAAATATTATTTCAAAATATTCTCCCTATCAAGACAGTTATTAAAGATAGTTATTATTTTAGTAACTGTAAATAGTTATTATCAAAGCAGTTATTTCTGCTTTTATTAGAGCAGTTACTAAGGCAGTTATTTCTGCTTTGGTGAATTGTGTACTTTAAAAAGGGGTGTATAGTGTGAATGAAAGTTGTCTCTCTACAAAACATTCTTTGTAATTTACTGACACATTCTTTATTTTGGCAAAATACGAATGCAGGACTGATATTAATGTTGGCTTATGTGGATGGTATAATTATCACGGGTAGTGATGAGAGAGGCATACAAATGCTTAAAGACTTCCTACAAAGTCAATTTCAAAAAAAAAGATTTAGAGCAACTCAAATATTTCTTAGGCATTGAAGTATCAAGGTGTAAAAAAGGAATATTTATTTGCCAAAGAAAATATGTTCTAGATTTGTTAACAGAGACTAGAATGATTGGTGCAAATCATGTACACAAGTCTAGTGGAGCTATGGTGTGATAATCAAGCCGCTCTTCACATTGCTAAGAATCCTATTTTTCATAACCCTTTTTTCATAAGCAAACCAAGCACATCGAAGTTGATTGCATTTTATCAGAGAAAAAGTTCAATAAAATTTGATTTCATTAAGCCATGTGAGAACTGGAGAACAGTTAGCGGCTATCTGTACCAAATCATTAGTGGGGAATCGAGTTGATTATGTATGTAACAAGCTGGGTATGATTAATATTTATTCTCCAGCTTGACGGGGGGTGGGAGCTTGTTAAGGATGTGATAACATGATAAGAGTAAATCATGGGATATAGTAGTTATCCCATGATTTACTCACAAATACACTTTCTTGTTATAATTGTAACTCCTCATTATATATATACATTATTAGCCTAACATAGAGATGTTACAGCTTTTCTCAAACTACTACTTGTTAACATCGTTAACAGCTAGGAATGTTGAAATTTTAGTTTGGTATGGTTGGATTTTTAGGGATTGATTGTTGGAAATTTCAGCTTAAAATCTTAGGGTTTAATATGACTAGAGAAATTTAGGTTAGGTTTGCTGGAATTTAGTGAAAAACACAAACAATGGAGAGTAGAAAACTAGGAATCACTCCTAGGGTCTAATAATCACTCTTCAAAGAAAGCGTCACACCTAGTTCAGAACTCAAGTTTGTAGAAAAATTTCAGATTGCTTCTCATTGAAAGGCTGAATATACACATATTTATAGAGAAGTTTTTAGAACCCTTATTCTAGTAGGAAAGGGTTCCTAACAAATTTTAATCCTATTCTAACAAAAATTTGGTTAGTCCTAAACAACTAGGATAACATATCTAAAATAAATTAATATATTTAACTTACTACTACGTCCTATACAATAAGGAATCCTAACAAAATCTATATTTCAGCCCTTATCTTTGACGTCAACTCAATTCCAAATCTTCATTCCACCAAATTAAAGTTTGTGGTTGACTAATCTTTCCTCTTTTATTTCTTTTATAGGCTTTAAGTTCTTTTGCATCACTAATGATTCTAATCTCATTATTTATAGGATATTCTAATACAATACCTAACCCTATAATTTGTAGGATATTCTTTAATCCCATGATTTATGGGATCTAATATAATAAGAAAATCAATTAAATGTAATCAATCAATAAATCAATAAACATGATTTTGCCACACAAATATCTAAAGCAATTATTCATAAGATTCAAGTTTGCTGTATTTGTGCTCAGTGATGATAAACTAAAGGAGTAATAGACCCTAATGCTAGGAAAGAATAGGTTAAGTTTGCATTTCTTCCTGGTCATGAAAGCCATTAAATACAGTGTCAAAAGTCTAGAAGGTTAAACTAGCAGCCCTTATAGGGGCTGATTTGCTCTTCAAAGATCCAAAATTGTGCTACATATAGAAATAGCAAGTGAGGATGCAACCTCGTGACGATTCAGAGGAATAATAAGAAGTAACTAATGAAAACAAATTTGGTAATAAATGGTTTAAAACACAAGATCGCCAAAAACTTAAGAAGCCCATAAATACTTGCTTTTATATTTTGACGGGTAATTAGCTAATAAAAATGAAAAAATGAAAAAAAAGGCAACAAAGAAGATTACCCATGCCGAAATAAGAAATCCATGATGACAAGAGAGCAATTTGGCTTGAAAAAATGTGTTCTTCGCACAATATTTGCAACATTTATCACATGGATCAACTTAAAACTTTCCACTTCACCATCTGCCATGTTAGGATAAGGTGTTATGAAGTACATTATTAGCAAGAAGAATTATTTTCAAATTTCTAACAAATTACAAGTTTAAAGAAAAGAAAATTGTAAGTACAAGTTCATTCATTATTCAACTTATATGGATGAGAATAAAAAAATAGTTAAAAGCAAACATTGCTTCGAGACTTACCTTGATTATTAGGCATAAAACCATCAGGGAGATGTAAATCATAACAAAAGAGCACATCTCTCTTATATCTGTACCCTTCAATGTCCAAATAAGAAACAGCACCAACTGGTATTGCTCTAGAAGAGAAGGAATCATGTCTAAGCCATCTTTGTTATCGAAGACAATTTCACCAAAATCAAGAATCATTTAGGAGCATTCTAGATTTTCAATTGGTTCATCATGTTTTCATTATGTAGCTTCTTTACGTTATTTTTTTCCTAACAAATACCACAATAGTCGACAATTTAGAGTTTCTATTAGGACTTAAGAGTTAGGAATTGTCTTCACAAGTTTATGTAGAATTTTTGAATTCCAATTAAGAAAAGGAAAAAAAATCAGAACTCCTGAATTCGAATCAAAGAAAAAGAAAACAAAAAAGATCCATAGACACAATATAAATAACACTTTTTCCCATACAAGACAGAGTTTTTATTGCAGAAATTTTGCTATAAAGATTTCTTAATATCCTAACTTCTTTCTAATTGTTCCAGCCACAATCACACTAATTCTAGACCTAACTTTGCAAAATCTTGATTGCCCTAACCCTTTTCCTACATCAAGTAAGCTCAAGATTTGACAAGCATCTAAGGATTTCCATATCGAAAACTATGGTTGGTCATAGGAAAGGAAGAAGTAGACCTATAGAGATGTGGCAAATGATTGAGGACTTTATATTGGGATGTTAAAGTCTTGCAATATTAGGAACCAGTGGGGCCCTCTCTACAGCAACCAAAATGATGACCACATATCCCTTGGGTCTCATTGGTAACCAATAATGAAAGAATTAGAGTAAGAATAGGACTAGGAATGAAAAGTGGGAATCAAAATAAGAATCAAATTACTGATTATGTGTGTTTAGTATGCAAGCATTAGAAATAGATTTATAAAAGTTAATAGTTATACCAGTGTTTGGCATCAAATATTAAGAATAGTAACGATAATTTTTTTATTTATGTTTAATTATTATGTGATTGATTTTGTAAATAATTAATTAAAATGTTTTGTAT
>JANIHY010000008.1:41371035-41385621 GCA_027479065.1 Erythroxylum brevipes
GATTCTTGCTCTCAAATTTATCAATAAAGTTCTATTATTCAGTTACTTCTATTGTCTTTCTTTTCTGGTTTCTATCATGCTCAAATTGTATTTACCTTTGCAATAGGAGCAGGTAGTCAATACCGTAGGTTTGAGTAAATCCTTAGCAACTAATCTTGCCTTCGACCTTTCCACACTACCATCAACCTTAGACTTAATAGTGAAAAGTCATTTGCAACTTACCAAACTTTTATCTCTAGGATAGTTCACAAGTTTCCAAGTTTTATTCTTCACAAGGGCATTTACTTCTTTCATAACTGCTGATCTCTAATCTGGATCTTGAAGTGCTTCCTGGATGTTTCTTGGCACAAACAGATGAGCGATTTTAGAGATACATGATTTATGTATGTGTGATAGTTTCCCATAAGATAGGTACTTTGATATGGGACGATTGGTGCAAGCATATTTCCCCTTTCTAAATGCTATAGGTAGGTAATTATTAGTAGAGAGATCAGTACGAATATCACTTGTAATTTGTAGGTCAGCAGGTATAGGTTGATTATTACTAGACACAATAAGGGGTAAAGTAGCATAAGGGTTACCTGAATTGTTCCCAGGTTCCTTCTCGAGGGGTTTGAGAGGCTGTGCATTGTAGGTTGTTCTATACTTCTCAATTGAGTCTTCCTCTTAGTATAAACACGATGTTCAGTATTCTGTTCCTTAGGAGCGGACGGTAGTATTTCTCCCTTTGTAGATGAATCGGGATTTCCTAGCATGGACAGATTAGAAGTAGTATCTTTGACTTCATTATCATAAATTTTATTGTCATCAATAATGACCGTGGGTAGGGGATTAGGAGTAATGGCCCAACAATTTTTCGCTTCATTAGAGTTCTCCCCTTGAAGAAATTTTTTTTTATGTTATAGAAATGTGACATCCATGGAGACAACAATTTTTTGAGTTAAAGGATTGTAGCACTTATAACCTCGTTGACTAGGAGCATACCCAATGAAGACATATTTTTCAGCTCTTGGATCTAGTTTGGAGTTTCCCCTATTTGAGTTGTGAACATATGCAGTACACCTAAATACCCGAAGAGGAAGAGTAGAGTAAAGTCTATTTTCAAGAAAGCATTTGTTTAAACATATCTATGGGTTGCATAATGCAGAACACAGCTAGGAAGGGTTTTGCATAATGCAAAACACAGCTAGGCATTCGGTTAATTAAGTATGATGCAGTCAAAACAGCCTCACCCCAAAGGTATCTTGGCACATTCATTGTAAACATAATGGATCGAGTGACTTCTAGCAAATGTTTATTTTTACTCTAGACGATACCATTTTGTTGAGTGTTAACACGTAGATTGGTGAACAATGCCTTTTAGACTTAAGAAATTTCCCATGGACTTCATTAAAGTACTAGGTACCCTTTTTAAAGTATACCAATGCATGTGTGAAATTGAGTTTCAACCATGATATAGAAGTTTTGAAAGATTTGAGCAACTTTAGATTTTTCACCGTATTAAATAGACCCAACATAACGAAGTATGATTATCAAGAAAAAGTGACAAACCATTTTTTCCCAATAAGAGTTTTGACACGGGATGGACCCCAAACATCACTATGAATTAAGTAAAATGGTTTGGATGGTTGATATGGTTTTGTAGGGTAAGAAATCTTATGACTTTTGGATAAAATGCACTGCGTACAATGAAGTTTTGAACAATCCACAAACTTAAACAAGTGAGGTAAAAGTCGTTTTAGATAAGAGAAATTAGGATTTCCTAATCTATTATGCCAAAGCAAATATGTTCTTTAGCGGGGGCATAATGAATACTACTTAAGTCAAGAGCTTCTTTATTCTTCTTGTTAGCATCAACTAAGTAATAGAGACCATCTATCAACTTAGCACTGTCAATCATCTTCCTCGAAGTTAGCTCTTGAAAAACATAATATGAGTTAAAAAAATAGTAATGGTACAATTAGAGTCATGGGTTAGTTTTCTTACAGACAGCAGATGACAAGCTAGTTTTGGAACATGTAGGACAGATTTAAGGCAGATATTTGAGGATAGAGTTATTGAACCTTTACCTATTATAGCAGAAAATGATCCATCAGCCATACGAATTTTTTCATGACCAGAACAAGGGTCATAAGTATGAAATAAATTATAAGAACTGGTCATATGGTCAGATGCTCCTGAATCAATGATGCAAGGAGTGGAATTATGTGGAAAGGAACATGATAAAGCAGTAAAATCCCTACCAGTTTACGCCACAGAGGCATTAGGAGCACTTAAGGATTCAGTTTTGGGTTTCAAAAGCTTCAGAATATAGTTAATCTGCTCTTGTGAGAATTATCCAGCATCCACCTCATGTGTTGATGGGATTTTGCGTGATTCATAGTGAGTTGAATCACTGAGGAAGTTTTATTAAATTTCCCTTCATCTGATCCCTTCCAATTTGCTGGCTTTCTATGGAGTTTCCAACATATTTCACGGGTATGCCGTGCTTTATTGCAATAACTATTTGCAAAGACTTCTCCAATGGTAGGAAGTGGTTGTCTTTCAATAATCTTGTCTCTAACCTCATCAAACTCAACATTAAGTCCAATTAAGAACTTAAAAATTCGGTTATCCTCTACTGTTTTTTGAAAATAGTTACAGTCATTAGGGATTTCCATTCATAGTCATTAAACAAGTCTAAGTCTTGCCACAAACGTTTCAGAGAATTAAAGTACTTAGTAACACTATCCTCATCTTGGTGGATCTCACCCAACTTGAGAGTTAATTCAAACACTTGGGACTAGTTTCCCTAATTAGAATACATCTGATTCACTTGTCCCATAGCTCCTTAGTTGTTTGGTAACACATGTAGTTACCAGCCATGTCATCACCATAGAATTTTCAGCGTCCCATATTCCGTGTGTAGGATCATCCATTGTAGGTTCCTTTTTGTCACCATTCAAATATCCAATCTTGCCTCTCCCACGGATGTACATTCTCACTAATTGGGACCAGCAAAGAAAGTTCCCTCCATTCATTCGCATAGTAGTGATCTGAATGGAATCAGAATCTGAGGTAGTATTGTGTGGAGGAGGTGTTTGAACTGGGTTAGAGGATTCACCAATGTCAGACATGGTTGACATAGATTGGCAGGATTAGAAACAGTAGGTGGCAGCTAGGGTTTTGTTAATGTTCAGGTATGGCTCTGATACCATGTAGAAATTATAAACTGTTGTATTTCACTCTCCTTTCATGAGTACATAGATACAAGTATATATAAAGGGGGCTATTCTAGGAAACTAATATCCTTAATATTCTAATATATGTACATAATATCAGATCTGATTTTCTAACTATATAGGAGTCAATAATATCCCAACAATACACAAATACCCTCCTGTAAGTAGTATATGAAAACAGAATGAATGGAATTCTTCATTTCTTCTTTTAAATGCTTCACCTTCACTTTATAAAGTAAACTTTTTTCAGTCAAAACACGTCTTATCTTTGCTTTGTGAGGTAGAGATGCAAGTTTTTTCACTCAAAACATCCCTTAACCTTATCTTAAAAAAAAAAAGAGAGAAACGTCCCTTAACCTTCTTCCATCATTGTCATCTGAGCCCCTTAATATTTTCTTGCTTTTTTTGTGTCTTTGTAAGGTGACAAGTGTTGGGATTAATACAGAATGGGGATTGCTTATGGCTAGTATTTCGGAAGAGACGGGTGAAGAAACACCCTTGCAGGTGGGGGTTTGCTCACTGATGTCTCTGTTGTTTTATTTTACTCAGAGCTTAACGTCTGTTTACATGTAAATGTCTAACAATAGGTGCGCTTAAATGGGGTTGCAACTTTTATTGGCATTGTTGGACTAGCTGTAGCTTTTGCAGTCCTGGTTGTTCTTTTGGTCAGGTGATGACAATCTTTATGTATTTTCCTTTATTTCCACCCTTCTTTCCCTTGATCTGTGTTGATTCTGTGAACTTTATGTTGACAGATTCTTTACTGGCCATGGAAATAGTCCTGATGGAAAAGTTCATTTCAAAGCTGGTAAAACTAAAGTCAGTGATGCTGTTGATGGAGCAATTAAAATACTTACGGTCGCGGTAATTTGCACTACGACAGCAACTTTTTTCGCTTCATTTGATTGGTTAACTAATATTGTTTATACTCTAGGTCACTATTGTAGTAGTTGCTGTCCCGGAAGGACTTCCATTAGCTGTGACCTTAACGTAAGTTTATGTATTTGAAATCCCATTTCTTTGGGTATGTACAATTCATACAATTCAAACATACTATGATTTTGGTACACTCCTTTAATCTGCAGTTAGTTATTAAGATAAGGCTCAGAGATGTCAACTCATATCTCTTCTTTACTTGTAGATCATTCTATTTTTTCCCTTCCATTTCACTACTTTGACTTTTGATGTTTTACGCCTTCTTATGCTCTTTTTGACTCTATGGTGTAGTCTTGCCTATTCAATGAGGAAAATGATGGCAGATAGGGCCTTGGTATGTACAAAACTGTTTTATTTTTGTGTTTGTTGACGGTAAACTTTGTTTTGCCTGATATTAATTAATCTGTAGGTTCGCCGGCTTTCTGCTTGTGAAACCATGGGGTCTGCCACAACTATATGTAGTGACAAGACTGGAACCTTAACCATGAATCTGGTATTTACGATTTATCTGCTTTCTATGCTTTTGTGCCAATGAGTTACAGTACTTGAGAGGTTGTGCAAGATGATTGTGCAGTAAACATAACAACTTATTAATGCTAAAGGAAATCATGCAATTAGAAGAAATAATATAATAAAGATAAATTAGACATCATCTAAATGAAGAGAGATTGCCATGAAAGTCAAATTACTAGTACTCGTGACATTCCATTCCAAATTGGAAAAGCTGCTTCTTTTTGCATGTGGTAGTTGCTGAAAACTTTGTTATGGGGAACTAAAAGATGCTCTCAATTGTGAGCATCTTAATGACAACTTGGTAGACAAATCGAAGAATTCTATGTAGCTGCTTCCAGACTTGGTTAAGTTTGGAGAATACTGATAATTTGATTTTTCAACTGCAATTCTGTAGAAGGACAGGATTTCACAAGTTCTGGTTCAATAGCTTCAAGAAATATTTTCAATCCTAGCGTTGTCTGCTTGGTAAACTCACTTGGAAAAATAGTTTTTAAAGGATTGAAGCCTCAATTTGAATTTAAATTTCGAACATACCAAAAGATTTGTGTTTATACCAAAATATTTCAGAACATGTACAATGTGTGGTTTGATACTATGTGATTGGAGAGTACATCAAGTAATTTGCTTGTGAAATAATATGCAACACTTATCCCAAATTTAGTCATTTTCCAAATGATGTGAACAGCTTAAGCAGAGTCTACCAATCATCTGGCTGAAGTGCAATGGGTTATTAAACCATTATCAAATGTCTAACACTTAAAAATACTTGGGTTGTATTCCATGTACAATATCAATTACTTCCACGAATGTTGTCAAATGAATGTAAACTTCAGTTTCATTTGCATGGAAAAAGCTTGGTCCTACTGCTGATTATTTGTTGGTAGATCTAGTGATATGAACAATTACCTCCACTTTTTACCTCCTACGCACTCTTAACAGCAAAAGATTTCTTTTACAGATGACGGTTGTTGATGCGTATGCTGGCGGGAGAAGGATTAATCCACCTGAAAATAAGTCACAGCTGTCTCCTTTGTTATCCTCTTTACTCTTTGAAGGCATTGCACATAATACAAGTGGCTCTGTTTTCATTCCGGAGGCAAGTTCATAGTGGTTTATTTCTTCTTCTTTCTGCTTCATTTTTTCCCTCATCAGTTTGTGGAGAGTTTGAAATAATTAAGAGCATTAAATAATGATAGACTGGTAATACTCTCTGGCAGGGTGGGGGAGAACCTGAGGTATCTGGATCACCAACAGAAAAAGCTATTCTAGTTTGGGTGCTCAAGGTTTTTTGTCATACTGTTTTAAGTTGCTTGCTTCTGTAGGGCGTAATGCTTAAACTGCTGATATTCATTTTTCATTGTTTGCAGCTGGGAATGAATTTTGACACTATCCGCTCTCAATCTACCATTATCCATGTATTCCCTTTCAACTCAGACAAAAAGAGAGGCGGTGTTGCAGTAAAATTGGTAATGGGCTATACTCACAAAATGCAATGGTGATCTAATAGTAAACAATATCATATTCTGATTAGACACAATCATTCTTGCAATTAAAATATCCAGAATCCCACATATAAGTTTTTTATATCTGGGATTTGCTCAAATAATTATCTATAGTTGATATAGTTTCAATTTTTTGATGATCAGTAGATAAAGCTTTCTCATATTTCAAATCATGATGTGTGCTTGACTCAGAGATCTATTTTACAGCCTGATTCTCAAGTGCATATACACTGGAAAGGGGCTGCTGAAATTGTCTTAGCCTCTTGTACAAAATACATTGAAGCAAATGATAACATAGAACTTATGGATGAAGAAAAGGTTAGTGAGAATGTTTTCTTTTTGTGATGGGAACTATCAGAGGTTTCCTTATGTTTTCTTTTTGTGATGGGAACTGTCAGAGGTTTCCTTTTATTGAAACCATCCTTTGGTTGCAGTTGTCCTTTTTTAAGAAATCTATAGAAGATATGGCTTCTGTAAGTTTGCGATGCGTAGCTATCGCATATAGGTCTTATGAAATACACAAAATTCCAGTTGATGAGGAACAGCTAACTCAGTGGGAATTACCTGAAGATGATCTCATTTTGCTTGCAATTATTGGTATAAAGGTACATTACTGTTGAAATTCTTTTAGTTATACAGATCTTGTATCTTTTGTCTTATTTTGTCCCTGTAAAAAGGGGTTGACAGGCAGCAATGATGGATGAGACGCTACAATGGTTGCCTTGTGAATCTTTTCTCATTTTGCTGATATATTATACATGGATATGATAACTTGCATTATGTTACTTGATATTATCTATCCAAGATACCTACTGTAATATCCCAGTAGTATTAGCATATTGACTTAAACTGTTGAAACAGGACCCTTGTCGACCAGGCGTCAAAGATGCTGTTCAACTGTGCCAAAATGCAGGCGTTAAGGTACTTCTATTTTGTGAAGTTTCTGGGGCATGTTTACTGATGAACTGAATTGCTTTGTTTTTTGTATGAATAAATACTTTCTGGCTACAACTGCTAGGGGATAAATATGAATTGGGTTTATGGAATCTGAAATTTTTATCATGTTGGATACATCTTGATGGCTTTCTTCCACTGTGGTGTCACTGCTAGGGGATCAATACTGTGATGTTTTAAACCATCCACAGTGGAAGAAAGCTATCAAAATGTATCTTTTTAGCATTGAGAAAGAAAATCATTTGATTAATGACCCTCCATCTGCTGATGCGACACGGACTAAATGGCTATTCGAGGAGAATAGATTATCGTTAGATAAGGAGGTTGATAACATCACCACTCATTGTGATGCGTCAAAGAACTGCGGGAGTACTTATAATCTATTTATTTTTGGTGAGAAATTACCACATATATTTGATGTTTTTCAAAAATTTTATCGGGCTAGTCAAAAGGACAAATCTCTTGCGAGTATTTGACTGAGTTTAAACGTGTATATGAAGAACTTAATACACTGTCGCCTATTCTATCAGGCTATTCAAAAGGATAAATCTCTGCATTGCAGTCTGAATTTAGTACACAAGGTCCCAATTCTAACTAGATCTGGAATGTTGACTTTGAAGGATGTCCTTTTTCACCTTTTACATTTTTGTGTGAGGCAATCTTATATCTTTGAAGAGTAAGAAGCAAAATTTGATAGCAAGGTCTAGTGCAGAATTAGAATATTGAGCAATGTCTCATGCCTCGTGTGAACTTTTGTGGTTACATTATTTACTAGTGGAAATTGAAGTGAAAGATTGGACTTATCTCTGAGATTGTTATGTGACAATCAAGTTGCAATTTATATTGCTTCTAATCCAGTATTTCATGAACAAACAAAGCCATATAAAATCATATTGTCATTTTATTTGTGAGACCACAAGTCATTTGAAGACCGGCAAACAATTAGTTGATTTATTAGACCACAAGTCATGTGAAGACTGGCAAACAATTAGATGATTTATTTACCAAGGTCTTTAATGGGAACAACATTACCTATTTGGTAACAATTTGGGCATGGAAAATATCTACTCTCCAACTCGAGGGAGAGTGTTTAAGAGTAATGGCTTTTTAAGAACATTTTAGTCATTAACTAGGGCTCAATAAAAGGCTGATATGAATGCTCTACAGCTTCGTATCATTCTCTTTTCATATTTCTTCTTCATTAGCTCTCATACCAAATTGATAGGCCAAGTACAGAATATGCCAACAATATTCAATACAAATTTATAAGCTGTAAGGTTCTCAACAGCATAAATATTGCATCAACAGTAAACATCATTTCCCTAATGTCCCTCAGTATGCTTTGTGCTTGTGAGCTATTATCTGCATTCTTTGACTTAATTCATACGCTTTGCTCATGCATCACTATCACATGTTCCTCTAGTCCTGTGGACTGCAGTGAAGATTTTGTTCAAAGCTAATCTAAACGTTACTCATTTACTGGTATACTACTTATATGCCACTTGGACAATTGATTAACATTTATTAAACCTTTTAATGATAATAGGCTTGACTTTGAAAAGTTAACTACGTTGGCTTTTATTTTTCTCATTGCATTTAGGTGCCAATATCTTAATACATTCATTTTATAATTTTAAAATTTCGTTAGTATGCATACTTCATTATTTAACCTAACATGTTATTGAGCAGAATCTCTCTTGTTTGATAGGTGCGCATGGTTACTGGTGACAATTTAAAAACTGCTAAAGCAATTGCTCTGGAATGTGGGATATTAGGTTCAGAACAAGATGCTGTGGAGCCTAATATTATTGAAGGAAGAGTATTTCGTAATTTCTCAGATGAAGAAAGGGAAATAGTTGCTGACAAGTTATTGGTATGAGCTATATTGACAATTTTCATGCATTTCTATCTTTAAAATGTCCTAATTAGTGGTAAGTTCCATTACTAAGTGTGTTGGCCATCTAACCTGTAGGTGATGGGACGGTCTTCTCCAAATGATAAACTTTTGCTTGTACAAACTTTGAAGAAGAAGGGGCATGTTGTTGCTGTTACTGGAGATGGAACAAATGACGCTCCTGCACTGCATGAGGTTTGAATCTGATTTGTCTCTTTCGTTTCTAGAATAAGTATTCCAACCTTGACTATGGTTGTTTCTAGACCGAATGTAGTGATGACATTCAGAAGTATTCAGTTCTGGTATAAAGAATATTATGGTCCTTTTTATGAATTGGATATGTGATTCAGTGTGATGTTGAGCATAGTGGGAGCTATAAACTTCAGTTGTAATTTGGTTGATTTGTCTTTCCATCCTCATGGTTTTTTTAAAGCTTTCTTTCCTTAATGATCACTTTATGATAAATATATGTTTATGGTTTATATTTGAAATCTTTCAGTTTGTTTTCCATTTTTTTCCCCAATTTTTTCAGTGTTACATTAAACCTTTTATGTTTTTCAATTTTTATTACTAACCTTCCAGAAGTTACTTATTTCCTTTGTCTTTTGATGATTAGGCTGATATTGGTCTATCCATGGGCATTCAAGGTACAGAAGTTGCTAAAGAGAGCTCTGATATCATCATATTGGATGATAACTTCCTTTCAGTTGTAAAGGTTAGTTATTTGCTTCAGCTAACTTGATATCTGTTAGATATGTTTTCTTTAACAGAGATACAACTGTATATGATTATTCCAGTCTTCATTATCTTTTTTTTATTATCACAATTGAACCTTACACAGCAGGTTTGTTATTATATTTTGTTGTCAGCTGTGAAGGTGCACAATCTGGTCAAAAGTGCATCAGCCCGAGTGTATTTGGGCCAATCTGATTTATTTATTAAAATGTGCTGGTGCAAAAATTATTTGAATTTCTTATGGATTTAGGTTGTTCGATGGGGTAGATCTGTTTATGCAAACATTCAGAAATTTATACAGTTCCAGCTTACGGTCAATGTTGCAGCTCTCATTATTAATGTTGTGGCGGCAGTCTCATCTGGTGATGTTCCTTTAAATGCAGTGCAGGTTTGTTCTATCACTCTATTGCTAGAATGGAAATATCCATGGTTATCAAACTGACCTGGTATGCTTAGGAATACCCGCCCTTTGACCTAAGCTCTTTGCTGGGTTGGGTCAGTGCAAGAACTCAGCCTACAAATTGCAGTTGGGCTCGTTCTTTAATTCTGGGTTGACTTGGGTTAGTTCACCCAGTGGGGGGTGGAGGAGATTTCAGCTCCTAATCTCTTCAAGTGAAATTAATGTTAACCATTTTAATCCACCTTCTTTTTGGTTGAAAAAGCTTAGTTGCTATATCTATATGATTGTCTTTTATTAATTATATGTCCAAGACAGGGCCTTTCCAATCCCAGGTTGAACTTCTTACCCTTAACCTGTTGGCTAGTCTGGGTTAGCACACTGAAGCGGTCTGATAGCATTGAAAATATCAATTGTACATTGGACTTGATAGGATAACATGGTCCTTGCGTGAGATGGAACTAATGGTTGTTTCTCTTAATGCAGCTACTGTGGGTTAATCTAATCATGGATACCCTTGGAGCATTAGCATTGGCTACTGAGCCGCCAACAGATCACTTGATGCATAGACCCCCAGTTGGTCGAAAGTAAGTAACCTTTCTGATGGTTCTTATACCAGGTTTTTGATTTATGCACAACTATTAAAATGCTTATCAACTGGGGGTCTATGATATATATATATATATATGTATTTATTGCATTCATTTTTTTAATTAAAATATGGTTTAAATAACACTACTAAAAATGGTATTGTTACTCTCAAATGTTCTTAATTAATGTTTTCATTTATAGTTTCTTACAAATGTTCTTAAATTACCCTTTTTATTTATTGTTACTTACAAATGTTCCTTATTACCTTTTTTGTGTACTTAAATCCATTTTTATCACTTCCTTAAATATATCTTACATTATTATCTGTTTAAGTTGAGGGTGAGTATTATCATGTTAGTGCAAGAAACAGTTTCTTGCAAAGAATTTGAAATATTCTTATTAGTAGCACATTTACATGGGAAAGTAGTGTTAATCAACTCTGATGATGGATTTAGAAAGAGAATAAAGTTGTAAAAGGTACAAGAGGGGTTTCTGAAAATAAGATTTCAAAATTGCCAACATTGAGTTTTCAAATAGTAAGACTTCCAACTCATGTATAAAATTACACGATGTAATCAAATTATATTTTCAGTTCTGTTCATAATATTGCTACAACTCCATCTTGTAATCCTTACCATGATCAACTTCACATGCATCAGGATGTGCAATGCATGTTTGCTGGTTACTAGTTGGGAAATCCCTAATTTTGTTGTTTTGCTTCTAGGGAGCCTTTAATAACAAATATTATGTGGAGAAACTTGCTAATACAGGTAAGGATTAGATGTTTTATATTTCAGTGACTATTATGACTACTGCTTATACATGGTTCTTTACAAAATAGATGCTTTCGATCACTTAATATTATCACTTATAAGAGTTTGGTAAAATTCAGGCAGCATATCAGGTCACTGTGTTACTTATTCTCAACTTTGGAGGAAAAAGTTTATTAGGTTTAAAGCATGAAGTTCCTTCGCATGCAAAAAAGGTGAAGAATACTTTGATATTCAACGCATTTGTGCTGTGTCAAGTAAGTCCCAAGTAACTTGGCCTCTTTTTTTTCAAACATGCAAATATGTTAATTTATCATGTTCACTTTAGTGCTTGCATTGTCTTTTGGCCATTTTTAATTTGCTCTTGCTTCTGTCCAACAAATGGGAATGATGCTTCCCAAGGTTGAATACCTCGTCTAATGTGAGTTCCGAATCTAAAGTATTTGGTTTTCCATCAACTGGAACACTTTTCCTTTATCCTTAAATAACCACACCAGGCCTCGATTCAGAAAGATGAATTTATCCTTAAGGCTAGTTATCTAGAAGATGCTGAACTAGTGGTTTTATGTTAGATGAAAACTATTCCGAATTAGGTTTGTTGTTGTCTCTTTTTTGGTCTTAAAATAATTTACATTGAATCTATGTGGTCATAGATTTTTCACATAGTCCACTTTAGATAGTGGTCATGGATTTTTCACATATTCCTCGGCACTTTAGATATTGTGATAGTGCAGTATATTCATTAATTTGGCTGAAAACTAATGACATATGGGCAAGCCTTGCTCAATTGTATATGAAATGGAGTTTTTGAATCTGTATTGTTTGTGGGTCAATTAGAATTTGTCTTTAATTTCATGTCAGGGCTTTGGGAAATACGTTTTCAAGTGCTTGAGAACTTGAAAGATCCAGTTCTGACATTTTAATGTTTGTACTATTTTAATTGCTTTATAGGATTCTTATGCAAATGGTGCTATAAAGTTATTCTCGCTGATCTGTCCTATTGCACCTCACCCATTTCTGCTTTTTTTCGCTGTTCTCCTTCACAGTCAAAATCTGTGGATGTTGTACTGTGAGGTTTGAGCAATCATTGATGCTCTCCTGTATAAAATCCTACCTTAATTGGAAGTTTGTGTGACCCTTATACCACAGCTTTTGCTGCTACTACCATAATTTGTTTGGCCACCCAATTCATTAGGTGTTAGAAAGTGCCTATGGACAATGTTGGCTGATCACGGTATGATGCTTTTTGCATGATATGCAGATATTCAATGAATTTAATGCGAGGAAACCAGATGAATTAAATATTTTTGAAGGGATAAGTAAGAATCATCTCTTCATTGGGATAGTTTCAATAACACTGGTTCTTCAGGTGAGGCACATTTGGTTCTCTGGGCTCTTTTGTGGTATTTTGTTACAGTTTGATAATGATACGTATTCCTTGGTGTCGTAGGTGATTATCATTGAGTTCATTGGGAAGTTCACTTCAACAGTCAAGCTTAACTGGAAACAATGGCTGGTTTCAGTAGCTATTGGTATTATAAGGCAAGTAACCATCATTTCTCGAAGGAATTCCGTTGGCAACGAGTAGGCAGATATGAGAACTTTTTTAACCGTTTCTTCCTTCATCTAAAAGTGTTTGTGGATTGTAGTATGTCTTGTGATTTGCAGGCTAAGGAATGGGAAACCTTTCTCCTATTTACATAAATCCAATTTTCATTTCTTCGGAAGTGGTTTACTGTTCAATAATTTAAGAGTGGCTGTTCTTTCTTGCTAATTAGTCTGACTTCTGTAATGAACAGCTGGCCCCTGGCTTTTGTTGGAAAACTGATACCTGTGCCAAACACGCCTTTTCATGAATTCATTACGGAGAGAAGGCGCAGACATAGAAACCCTTGATGTAAGAATCATTAATCATCTCATACGAATTTGCATTTTTTTTAATTTTATTTCCTGAGAATATTTGTCGCATTTCAGGTTCATAGCTGGAGAAATGACACTAATATGTCCCAAAAACTTCCTAGGGCCCTTTTCCTTCATTTTGTGGTTAATAGGGTTTGCACGATTCCTAGATGTGCAGATAGGTTGTTTACGGATTTACTGTTTTATATAATGTAGATGCTTTTGATGGATTGTTTCGGATTTGATATGTATAGCGATTCTGGGCAAGTGCATGCTTTTATTTTTGTCAAATTATGCACTTGCGAATTCAATGAGAATATGGAGAAATACTATTGGTTTTAAAAGCATGTAGCGAATCACACATAAATTAGTTATATACGCATTATCAACAAGAACTCTTTATAAACGCATTTTCATCTTGGCAAAAGATTATGTGCGATCAACTCTATGGGCTACTCGAAAAGTTGTTCTGATAAACGCTTGTATGCACTTGCTGAAATCAGAAGTATGCTTTTGAGATGTTCTTTGGATTTAGTGAAGGGTTTTATTTAATTTCGTAATATTAATTTCAATTAAAATAATTTTAATTTTAACTTTTTGTAAAAATAATTTATGATTAAATTTTTGGTTTTGGTGCGTGGTGTAATTGGTGTTGACGTTGATACTTTGTATCAATAAATTTCTTTGTTATGTGAGTGACTTGAATTATTACATGTGATACGTCAAATTAATTTTTTTAAAAAATAAAAAATAACAAATAGATTAGACAATTCCAATTTACCTATTCAGCTACTTTTGAAAAATATGGAAGATGTGAAAGTGATATCTTCTATTTTTGGTCTAGATAGATAGAAAGAAAGAAAGAAATAATTATTTTAATAATTATTATTAAATATATAGTAAATACAAAAGATAGTAGTAAAATATAAAAATATTTAAAAATTAAATTTTTGGTTTTGGTGCGTGGTGTATTTGGTGTTGACGTTGATACTTGTATCAATTAATTTCTTTGTTATGTGAGTGACTTGAATTATTACATGTGATACGTCAAATTAATTTTTAAATAAAATAAAAACTAAATAACAAATAGATTAGAAAATTCCAATTTACCTATTCAGCTACTTTTGAAAAATATGGAAGATGTGAAAGTGATATCTTCTATTTTTGGTCTAGA
>JANIHY010000008.1:41558634-41574701 GCA_027479065.1 Erythroxylum brevipes
AAAGTTGAATACTTCAATTATATTATTGATTTTTTTATTAATAATTTAATGTTAAATAACAAATATTTAATTATATAAAATAAATAAAAATTGACTTACATTGTTTTAATAGATGATGAGAATAAAATAACAATTAAAAACTCAACAAACTAAATTTTTTATTGAACTTAAAAATACAAGTAAAAAAATTTCAAAAAAAATAAAGGTTATAAGATTAAGAAAGGAGCTAAACATGATCGATATATTGTCCGTGTGACTAATGCATTGAATAAAAAGATCATCTTAGTTAATTTGCATGATGTTGACTGAGTAGACTTGTCATGATTTGATCATTGACATTTAAATGGAGATAATGTGAGTGACGTGATTGACGATAATGGCACACAAGAGAGAGAGTGTGTGTGTGTGGGCATTTAATATAATTTGTAGAAACCCAATTCCGCCTTAGTAATTGGGATAAGATTTTGTAGAAGAAGATAGAAAAATAGTGAAAGAAGAGACAACAAAGTCAAAAGTAAAAGTGAATAACAAGGTTATTAAAAATAATAAATAAATAGGAATTGAAAAATGAAAATAAACAGCAGGCTAGCCCCACACTATGGATAGGCCGGAGAGTCCAATTATTTGGGTGAGGATTAGAATGTGCTCCTTTTGGGGAGCAAATACGGATGGGTCCTAATTGTAATTAAATGTATTTATGGGAATTATTATTTTATCTAAGAATAATTCCACACTTTTTTTCTTCAAAATCAATACTTATTTTTACTGACTGAATTGTGACTTGACTTGCACCCTCTCTCTCTCTCTCTAAAGCACACACACACACATTATGCTTTTGTTTGAAAATGCACACACAAGAACTGATTTGTATGATGCTCTAACAAGTGTTCAGGAGTAGCGATTAAGTGTTTCCGATGAAGAGATTGTGTATTAGCACTAGGGCATGACCATCTTCGGGGGTCTATATTTGCTTTGTATCCATCACAGCTCCGCCATTGCTAATCGGTGAGTTTTGCCTTTCTTCAAGCAAGTATCATTTCAGTCTCATCTGGGCTTCTCTTCCGTCTTCTACCTTTCGTCCTTTTTACCTTCTAAGCAACTATTGTTCTTGCTATTTTTCCCTCATAGTCTTAATCATGTATAATTTATCGGTTTGATCACTGCGGTTTTAGTACAGGCTGCACTACTTGATAAGTTTTACAAATACCCATTTCAAAGGTTTAGCCTTTGTTCCATTTCTTGATAGTTTTGTTGCCCTCGTTTTGGAGCAGATATGGGGGTTTAGTTTCCTTATATGAATTCCGGTTTTTTTTTTTTCTCATAAAACCCTGTCTTTCTATCTCTTTGCTGCTTTCTAACTTTTATTCCCGGTAAAACCTGTTAAACTATTTCCTTAGAACCTTTCTTGCTCCTTATGCTTTGAATATGAAGTAGCGACCCTTATCCTAGCATTGATTGAGTTTTAAGCTTTTGTTCGGCCTCTGGTTTGCAAATGTGTGGGAAAATCATACTGCAACACATTTCTACCGCACGTTGGTGCCAATCTTGTCTGGGATTTTGTTTCCTTATTCTTTTTTCAAAATTTTTGGGGTTATGGCGGTTACTTGAATCGAACCATATCGTTATGTTCATGTGCAAACTTGCATATGACACGGTGGCTTGGGATACGTTGTTAGAGGTCCTTGGAGAGACGCATTTTTCTGCTCCTGAACTTTCTGGTTTCTATTTTACAGGCGATAGTCCCCTACATTAATCTTCAATGTGGCAATTGATTTGGTTTGTTATGTTCTTTCCTTTTCTTTCTATACAACGAGTATTTCAACTGGTGTGTTGGGCAAAGATTCTTTTCTTGTGCTTTTGTTTCACTGCATTGTGGTTTCTTCAATTATGTGTTTGACGTGCTGCTATTGAACTATTAAATTGCTTCTTCAATTCAATAGTTAGAGTCTACATTTCATAAGTGGTAGTTAGTTGGTGAAGCCCACAGTTTTTTAAGGATACCCTGATAGTTGAGCTAAAACGCTATAGAGGTTTCTCTTAGTCAATGGTTTGCGGGTTCTTAAGAGCCAGTATCCCTTATGTATAGGAGAGCTGAAGATGGAGCGGTACAGGTTGGATTTGAGAATACATCACTCTGGATCAACACAATCAGAGGAATCCGCTCTAGATTTGGAAAGGAATTGCTATCATCATTCAAATCTTCATTGGTCAAGTCCATCTCCACTTCAACCCTTTGCTTCTAGTGGTCAGCACTCAGAGATCAATGCTGCCTACTTCTCTTGGCCTACTTTGAGCCGATTAAATGATGCCGCTGAAGATAGAGCTAACTATTTTGCAAACCTTCAGAAAGGGGAGTTACCTGAAACTCTTGGGAGGTTACCAACGGGCCAGCAAGCCACCACCTTGCTTGAGCTCATGACAATTAGGGCATTTCATAGCAAAATCCTGCGCCGATTCAGCCTCGGAACAGCAATTGGTTTCAGGATCCGACGTGGTGTTTTGACGGATATTCCAGCTATTCTTGTTTTTGTTGCTCGCAAAGTTCACAGGCAATGGCTCAACCATGTTCAATGCTTACCTACTGCTCTAGAGGTTAGAAATTGGTACTTATATCTTCCCCGAGGGATTTATTAAGTTAGGAACAAAGGAAAGAGGTATGGATATTTTGGATATTGTCTGAAATCAAACGTGCATAGTTTCACAAGTGCTATGCTTGTGGTCTTCTCATATTTAGTTTTCTCCCAGCCTATGGAATTAAGAATTTTCTATTTAGGAAAAATTGTACTATTTCCTTTTCTTAATAAATTCAAGAGATTTACATACTCTTTGTTTAATAAATAGGGACCAGGAGGTGTATGGTGTGATGTTGATGTTGTTGAGTTCTCATATTATGGTGCACCGGCATCAAGTCCAAAGGAACAACTATACAGTGAACTTGTAGAGGGCTTGAGGGGAAGTGATCCTTGCATTGGCTCTGGTTCTCAGGTACCTCACTCTGTATTCAATTTAATACTTGTTTTAGTTAATGTTGAATACTAATCTTAATTTACAAGATGATAATTTGTTTACTACGTGTGGCAAGAAGTGATAAAAAGATACAGTTTGGTATATCTTAAAGATGATATAATTGCTAATTGATAATACCATGATGAGTCTGTTGTTGCACTAGAAGTCTAGTCATTCAATATATGCATAATATGGTGTTAAAGTTTGTAAAACTATTCATATCAACGAGAGTGACATCTATTTTTATTACTCAAGTTGCAAAAAAGATAAGAAATAAAACTTTAATTGCATTGTAACCCAAGCTTCTTAGAGTTCATAGCTTGAACTTTCACCTTTATACATGCAACTTTTGTTGTGAGGAAAGCCAAATTTTTTGGTGGCATAGTGACCTTGTCAAGTTTGTATGCATGATTGCTTCAAGTTATAGTTACTTTGTCAACTATTGCATGTAGTGTACAGATGAATGTGTTTATTCTACTCAATAATTGGTTTCTTGTTTTCCACGCATCAATGGAGAGTTTGTTTAATATTTGTAAGCAGTTTTCTAGGGTATGTCCCAATAAAGCTGTAATTATCAACTTTGTGATGAAATTTTATTGGATATATCCGAGTAAAGAAGAGTCCGTCATCATAATTAATAACATTCTGCATATTTTCCATATTGGTTTTTTCCTTTGGTAAAACCTTTACGTGTCATGACGGAAGCTTATATATGGTACTTTCTCAAGGAAATGGGTTCAATATTTGATAACAAAAATTTCCTGAGCTTTGATGCTAAATTCTTCACACTGGGTTGCAGTTGACAATTATATGAAACTGTGTTGTTCTGCAGCTTTGTGTTATATGGATCCAAGTTAATGATAATAATCATCTTTAATTGTTTGACCAGTGTAAGTATCCTCTAATACATCCATTGAAGGGATTTTACATGTGTATTACATAGTTCTTTTTAGACACAGGCAAGATTTTCCTGGTTTATTTAACATGACAGTATTTTCCTTTTATCTGTCTAAAGAAAGTATTCAATGATGGATCTAGTTGTTTAGCATACCTCCTTATATGCAATCAAGACAAACAACTGTTGAGTGCATTTTAAGAGAACTAACTTCATCCCTTCTTTCAACATCCTTAATGTTGTTTCTAGGGATGATGGACTTGAAGGAAGCATGAAAAAGAACTGGACATTAAAAAATTGAACTGCAACTGTTCTTGGTTGCTTCATTCTTCCACTTAAACTTGTTCTTTGTAATTTTATTTCTTAGCACTAAGGTTTGGTAGGGAATTGGGATGTAGGAGCTCAAATTGGCAGTTTTAATTACACAGTGGCTTCATTTTTCCATCTCTTTTATCCCTATTTTCTAGTCTCGCATCACCCTCACCCCCACACCCGTTGCATGGTTTGCACTGATAGCAGTTGAGCACATTACTGTGTGGTTGAAGATAATCAAAAGACAAAACATTGACTTGAAATGAAGCAATGAAAAGAAATAGGAAGAGAGAATGTGAAGTGAAAAGTAAAGAGTAGTAATGAAAATCAATAATTGACTGGCCAGTCACACAGATTGGGCGTCGTTGTCTGACTAATTTGGAAAACAAAGGAAGTTTTTAGAGATAAAGTATTATTATGTTATGGAATCCATATATAGGAAGGAATTTTATTCAAATGGCATTAACTTCTAATCTTGATATTAGCTTTTATTGTCCTACTATGATGAATAAAATGGCTGAAATCTAATTGATTATTATTATATTATCCAATTTTCTCTTTTTTAGTATCAGAGTCAACAAAATCAAAAAGAAAAGAGAAAAAGATGAGTACTGCTGTCTGGAACAATTAGTACCATGTTGTACTGTATATGCTACTGTTTATTGTGGTACTACTCACTATGAGCAATGCTATGGTGAATAGTTGCTCCGTGGTACTATTGATAAATTTCTTTTCATCTTAAAGATGGTTTACTTTTTTTTTTTTTTGGGTCTTGAATACATTTGACTCTTTTTTTCTTCAAGATTTTGTTTCATTCTTTTGTAAAGATTTCATTTCAGTTCATCTTTGAAAATTTTCTGTTTAAGTTAATGGAATGACAGCATGGATGTTAAAAAACTTAACTGCGGTTGTGTTTCATGTTGAATTTTCCGAAACGAGAACAATTGCATGCTGTTGGTGTCCTTTTATTCATGAAGTAAATGTATCGACATTGGAATTGATTTCACTACTGATGTTTTGAACAAAGTGTGCATCGTCTAAACTTTTCCAATGAGGAAGAGCCATAGTATGAAGGTTACGACAGTACTTTAATTGAATAAATTAGACGGGTTCATGATAAAGACTGTTAGAAGTTACATCATTTATGAACCAACTTGGGGAGTGTTGGCCAATATTATTATGTTTTGGATCCTAATACAAGGAAGTTTCCTTTATTGGAATAGTATTATTTTAGAAATTAGTATTAGTTTGTATTTCATCCTATTATAAATAATTGAGCAAAACCAAATTAATAATGTGTTTTTCTAGTTTTCTCTTATACTGAAGTCAACATCCAAAATGTGGTGGCACCAAAACTTTAATGATTATTGAGCTTTATAATACCATACAGTCAGGTGTAGAGCTACGTATCTGACACCAATGGGGCCAAACAGCAGATAATTTTTACTAAATTTATCTACAAGTTCAGCAAAAATTTTTAATTTATAGTATAATTACGTGAAATTTGCCCCTACCAAAAGTCATATCTTACAATTTGGCCCCACTGACCAAATTTTCTGGCTCTGCCCCTGCATACAGTGATTAGAGAAAAGATATTGGCATTGATATGATGGATAGTGATACATGTCAGCATTACTCTCATGCTTATAACATGGTCTTCAGATAACTGGATTGATTGTGTGATATATCATTGCCTACATTATTGTGAATACTGAATTGTTTAGAATTTTAGGTTGCAAATCAAGAGACATATGGAACCTTGGGTGCAATAGTGAAAAGCAGAACAGGAAACAAACAGGTCGGTTTCCTTACAAATCGGCATGTTGCAGTTGATCTGGACTACCCAAGCCAGAAGATGTTTCATCCTTTACCACCTAGCCTTGGACCAGGTGTGTATTTGGGTGCTGTGGAGAGGGCAACATCATTCATTACAGACGACCGTTGGTATGGCATATTTGC
Source organism: Erythroxylum brevipes (assembly GCA_027479065.1). Lineage (NCBI taxonomy): Eukaryota > Viridiplantae > Streptophyta > Magnoliopsida > Malpighiales > Erythroxylaceae > Erythroxylum > Erythroxylum brevipes. The sequence goes on from JANIHY010000008.1 coordinate 41,564,807, forward strand.
TGGAACAAATCCAGGTAATATAGTTGCAGAGTATAATAGTCTACCATAATAAAAATATTTAACTTGAGGCTAGACTCCAAGCATTCAAACTTATAAATCTTGAAAACTTTTTACTAAAAGTCCTTTTTTCTTGATCCAAGAGAGTTTTATTATAGTGAGTTGCTGGTAACAAACAAAGAAAGACTAATTATTAGGATAATTGACTGGGGAGATCTTGACTAATTATTAGGCTGATTGATTGGGGAGATCTTTTCTTTGGTAAAATATCTTTAAAAATGACATACAAAGCTCCCTTAAAGCACAAAATTTTAATTTCAAACTTATATTTATTATCCAAAACTTCACTTTGGATCAGACCTCATCTTGAGAAGGATAATGATTGTCGTCACATTTTGTATGAAAGCATGATAAATTTCAGAAGAACATTGTCTTGACGGATCATCATGGCATTCATGTAAGCTATAAATCTCATATAGAATTATTATTTGCAAAGAGCATCATTCTTGTTAACTTTATGACCCTTGGATCTTTTAAATAAATTGATCGGGTATTATATGTTATTTCCTCTTTGGGATAATTTACTATATTAAAGTGTACCATAGACTGGCTTTATACGGGCAACTGCATTTAGTGGCTTGTTGCTGGGGTCTTCAAATATTAAGCTGATTCGAGACTTCTTTTGGGCAATTTATTCATCCCAAGGCTTTTAGAATTCTTAATCTGCTTATACTCATCAGTCGCCCATTTGTTTCATGTTAGAGTAATTCTTTGACAAATTAGTTTAACATATCATTGTACTGGAGTAAAATGAGGTGCATGCCGAAATAAACCCACTCAAAATTAGTTTGCAGTTTTATGAAATCTTTGACGGTTAAATTGTTTCCTGAAACAAGAAGGGAGTTTCTTACTTGTTGACATTGATGTCAACTTGTATATGATCCCTTTTGAAGCTTTTGATTCTCGCAAAGTGGCTGATTTCCAAAGCAGGTTGTTGAATACACTGTTAAATTGCAGAGCAATCTTAGGTTGATTATGTTGAATTTGTAAGAGCTTGCACAACATGAGTTCTAAATGTTAGTTGGAAAGAATAAATGCTAAAAAGAAAAAGAATAAAGATCAAAGGAAATATTAGCTTTCAGAAATACTTATCTGACTACTTCTCTATTAAGGTGAGTCAAGCTTTTCAATATTTAAGTTAAACTCTGTTAGAGACCACTTTCTCTAATAGTGAATCACCACAAGAATAACTTCCTGCACTACGAATCACCACACAGCTACAACAGAACACTCATACACCAGTAGTAAAACAAGAACAAAGGAGTAGAAATGAATGTGATATCCGTAACTATTATTCCCTAGCTAGACTTCGAGGGCTAGCTGAACCTCCAAACAATTACCAATCACCAAATCATAACCGAATACCCTTCCTTCTCCCCCTAACCTCCTTATATTCTCTCCTTGTAACTAACTCTCACACTCACATGACTCATCTCTCCCTCTCATTCCCTACTTTACCCTCAAAACCCATACTGCCGAATTTTCTAGATTTCATATTCCTAACAAACTCACTTAAATTTTTCTCAATCTCTAGCTAAGTACTTCTATTCATATCTGACTCTGACTGATGCTATTAGACTAACACGTTCTCCTTCTGAGTTTTACTTGATTGAAGGTATAAATAACAGTAATTTTTGATAAAAAGATCCACTGTTTTGAGTTGAAATAGTAAATGATTTTCCAATGAACCTATAAACAAATCGCAAGTCAAACATGTAAAAGAACAAATAAGTGAAGTTGTTCATGAATTTAAATGGTTTGGGCTACTTTTTCTGAAATTGGCTTGACCATACGAACCCTGAAATAAGGTGTGGCGTGGATGCTTACCATACCAACTCTTGAAGAAGTTTTTACCTAGATGAATAATAATCTCTTTTTGACTAATTTGTTAATTTGCAGTCCTAGCTTCATCCAGTCAGTTGATACATATCCCTCTGTTGATTATTAAGTTAAATTCCAATATTGGACTGCCTGGTTTTGTCAATTATCTCTAAAAATTGTATGTTTATTTATGTTTTAGTATTTAGGTTATATTGAAGCATTTTATACTAGTGGAGATCTATCTTGTACCTTGTTTCTCATTGTTCCCTGACTCCCACACCGGCTCATTGCATTTTGCTTCGCCTGCAGAGACATTTGTGCGAGCCGATGGAGCATTCATTCCTTTTACAGATGATTTCAACATGAACAATGTAACTACTTTTGTAAAAGGTGTGGGTGAGATCGGTGATGTCCACAATATAGACTTGCAATCTCCAGTAAACAGTCTCATCGGAAGGCAAGTGGTTAAACTTGGAAGAAGCTCTGGCTTGACCACTGGGACTATAATGGCGTATGCTCTAGAATACAATGATGAAAAGGGGATTTGTTTCTTTACTGATTTTCTCGTTGTTGGTGAGAATCAACAACCTTTTGATCTTGAAGGTGATAGTGGAAGTCTGATTCTGTTGACGAGTCAGGATGGTGAGAAGCCACTACCTGTTGGGATCATTTGGGGTGGGACAGCTAATCGGGGTCGCTTGAAGCTAAAAATTGGTCAACCCCCAGAAAATTGGACCAGTGGAGTTGATCTTGGGCGCCTTCTTGATCGTCTTGAGCTTGATCTCATCACTTCTAGTGAAGGGCTTCAAGGTTAGTTAATATTAGCTGATTATTCCCATTTCTTTTTGTTATGATTATCTGTTTGGTAATCATCATTAGCCAGTTGTCTTTCTACCAAAAGTAAGCTTATTATGGAAAAGTTTGATTGAGATACATATTAATTATAAGTTGATGAAGTGCAAGTTGTTGCTTTGATTCGAATTTTGAAATACTTTTGCAGTTTGTAATTTGACATATAAGTAGCTGGAGAAGAGTAACTGAACTAATTAATGGGATCCAAGATGGAACCCTGAAGTTAGAAGAGAAGTATAAGTGAAGTGGAATAAATTCAATAATTAAATGTTTACGACTTCAGAGAAAACTGGAATGATCTTTCAATTCATCCATTAAATTGGCTCCTATGCAGTAAGTAGGCTGTTTCTTTTTTTAGTTGGATTCATGGCAACTTGTTCTTCACAATTTCTTTTTGAACATTGATATTAACAAAAGGCATCAATATTCCTCATTTGTAAAATTATTCTTCCTGTTGCTGCATTATCCTTGACTAGGACATGAAGTAAGTGTTCAAACTTGTTAAACTATTGCTTGCCATATGGTGGACATGCTCCAAATGCTAGGTTTTATGCTCTTGAAACATTTTAATTGACGCTTAAAACAACTTAATGTGGAAGTCAACTTTATCTAATTAATCATACTTGTGTATAAAACAGTTTCTTGGATTTTCTTGAATCTGTTGTCTGATTTAAATTTGGAATCGCTGTTTGTTTAACATTCAAAATCCAAGGTCTACATATCAAATTAATGTTTGTTTTATCATGTGAATAATGGAGGTTCTTGTACTGAATTGTATTGACAATGTATATATATATATATATATATATATACTCGTGCGTGACATATACCTTGAAACTGGTGCTGTAATCAATTCAAGGAATAAAATGCTGAATACAATAAATCCCCTTTAATTAAGGAATATACCAGTTAATGCTTCCCCTCAAGCTGATGAATGAATATTATTCATTCCCAGCTTCCTAGTTAATTCTTGAATTCTCTAAGTAAGAAGATTCTTTTGTCAACATCTGAACTATTTGATATTCAGAATGAATGGAAGAAATGCCGATTGCTCCCCCTTTGAGTTTCCCCTTTCTGAATAACTGATCAACCTGTTTGGTTTGTTAAACTTGCAGTTGTATGTGGGCAATACCAATTGCTGTTTGTTTTCACATTATAGGCTCATTGGCTTGCTTCTTTGAGTATTTGAAGCATCATAATTTTTGGTGATAATTGCTCACCAATTTCATGTTGTCATTAGTCTGAACTCTACTTTCACACTTGACCAAATTGCATCTTGCTTCTTGATGCTCCATGTCACCAGATTATTACCAAGAAAAATAAATATCTAGTTGTAGACCACTGATTTGTAGAATCCTCATAATCTGCATCTATATACCCTTTCATTCAGAGCTCTTCATTTTGTTCTAAAAGAAATCACATGCAATGCCAAAATTAGTTCTGATTAACATGAGAACATGTTAGTTATTGAAGAGGATCCTAAACATAAGGGATTAATCTAAATCAGGAAGATAAGTACAGGTGAAACTCCCCATTATAGTTTATGAATGGTTCAACTCTTATATGAAATTGTTGCGTCACTACTATATGATGCATTCCATGTGTATCACTAAAGTCAATGAACCAGATCATGCGTGCCAATGGGAAAATGTTTTTAGTTTCTTTGTGAAGGACTGGGGCTGGATTTATACCGGACGATGTTAGCTTCTTCATAAAAAGTTGGATAGATATCTCAACTTATGAACTCGGCATTCATTTTCATTCAAGAGTTGAGGATAGCATAATCACTTGTCAGTTTATTCAATATTTTTAAGTTTCCAAGTTGATATTTTTGATGCCAAACATTTGGGAAATCAAAAAAGAAGAAAGATATCCCCTGGCTTATTCCTTGTCAGATGTAGGTCTCATGTATATTGTAGTTTGTGTGGCTAACTGATATACTTCCTCAATCATGTAGCTGCAGTGCAAGAACAAAGGAATTTGTCAGCAGCGGTAATTGATTCCACAATTGGAGAGTCGTCTCCTCCTGATCGATTTCCCTCAAAGAATAAAATTGAAGGGAACTTTGAGCTCAATTTCAATATCCAGGAAGCTCTAGTTGAAAATGGGATACAGCAACGGCTTGTTGCACCCGTTGCCTGTGGTGAATTTTGCATAGAGGATGGGCCTGTAGCAGCCCCCAATGTGACACACCAATTCATTCCTAGTTTTACTGGGAGATCTCTGGTGCATGATGAAAAACCACATGAAAGCCCGGAGCTAAATAACCTCTCAGTATTAAGAAACAGCGCTGATGAGGAGATGCAAGTTTCATTAGAGTTGGGTGAGCCTGAACTGAAAAGGCGGAGGCAATCAGATTCATCTGTTAGCATTGAAGAATGCAAATAAGGAGCAAGGGGTTGCAAATGTCTTTGGAAGCTTCCTTTAGTGACATTTACGAGGTTTGTTCCACATTTTTTATTTGCCTTCAAAACTACAAATTGTAAGTATCTAGGAAGTATCAAATTGCAAAGAGCAACCTTAAACTAGGTCAGTTACTGAAAAGAAAAATATATTTATACCATTTTAGGTTCGTTACATGGGGGGAATACAAGTATCTAGTGGGAGAATTATGTAGGTCTGTACCTTTCTTCCTTCACAGAATGTACTATGACTTTAGAAATGGTTGGAACATAAAACAACTGGATGAAGCTTGAAGGGCTTTACTGAAAAATCGGTTGTAATTTTCAACTGGAGCATCATATAAGAGTATATTTTTATCTCTTCCTCAACTCTGCAAATAACGTAGATGTTCAAACTAACTGTGGACTGCGAATTTGGATAAATATCAATGTAGGCATAGGGATTATAGTTCTAAATTATTGAATTATGATCATGTGTCACACGTCTTTCTGTGTCCTTTTCCTTTACTTTTAAATCCTATGCTTGCTTTCTCTTAACATATATTACAGAGGGTTAATTACTAAAAAAAATCTTAATTTTGTGATGATAGTTTGAAGTTTAAAAAGTGGGAATAAAATTTTTTATTTTTTCACAAAAATAGACCTCTTTATTGATGTAGCTGACGTGATGGCCTAAAATTAGCCTTATCTTCCTAAAATGTTTGTCACACTCCCGTTAGGTTAATGTTGAAAATTGGATTTAATTGATCCCAAAGCTTGAACTTGTGTACTTTGTAATTTGCTGCTATACCATTGGGATTGGTCAAGGAAGATTGACTTAAACACGATTGGTAAATTTGGCATTCATAGTACAAGAAAGATCAAATAGCCATTTTCTTCATTTACCACATAGTTTGTCCTTGTTGCAAAAGTGATCAACTATAGCTTTATTCTACCGTCAACTATAGCTATGTAATTGATGGTATAAGGATGTTTATGTATTAGAAGATACATTTCATCAAATAATGACAAAGCTGCTTCTACATCATCCTATCATCCTTCTTGCAAACGACATGAATTAGGGTAGTAAAGTTAACAACATTGATAGCACAACCCTTGGTTTATACACTCTTCCATGAATAGTTTTGCCTCTTTCATCTTCCCTTACAGGCGGAGTGACTTGTTTAATAAATTAATTTCAACTAGAGTTGGGAAGAAGCCCTTTTTAGAAATAGCGGTCATCTATATAATCAATTTCTTTCATTGTCCTTTGGCTATACATACTCTTCATTGCTACATCTCGTAATTGCAGCAAGAAATATAAGTGGTATGATATATTATTCTTATGTGATATCATGTATTAATATATTTGTATGATAATATTGTAACATGATTCAAACAAATATGGACAGAAATAAAATATATATAGCTTTCAACTAGTATATACTTGACTTAGGAAGAGTATAAAGGTGTCATTAATAGATTTAAGAATACTATTTGTTTGATAATTTATTAGAAGCTGAAAGAATAAATTCTTAATTTTGTGGAGAAAAGGCATTATGTTTAACAGTAAAAGAATATTAATATGCATTATTATTATTATATGATGTGGTATATTGATTGTATTTCATTTTAATTTATTTCATGATTTATATGTATATTTCAGATTCCCTTCATTGATCGGCCCATTTGTAATGAGAAGATCAAGTTACATATACTAAATGGTAATGCTAATACCGATCAACATTTTAATCAATGCATTAATAAAAAAGTAAGTATTTCAATTATAGTTTTAATGACGCCAATATTATTCAAAATTTTAATAAATATTCAAACTGTAGGTGTGTTTTGGTAAATGAGTTGAATGTTTGTTATTATAAAAAATTTTGTTAGATATTTTCTAAGCATTTGGGTAAGAGTCTCGTAAGAGATAAAAATATATATATTAACTCATTTAACTAATGTAAATTTGACATAAGTGTAATAATTGTAATTTTATCTTTATTTTGTAGGTCTGATGAGATTATGTATCTTAGACATTTGATATACCTTGCTCTAGTATTGAGGCATTTGCATATATCCGGTAGTTTTTATGGAGTTGCATTACTTGAATTTGTATACAAATTATAACAAGTTGTCCTTCAACATTGTAAGTTGATTTGGAAGTTAGTTTGTAACAATTAGGATTTATAAACAACTACTTATCCTTTATTTTCTTTAACTATCATTCGTCCAAATGTAACTCGTTTTATTTCTAAGTAACTTGAACTTATATTTATAACATATCCTCCAATATGGAACGTAGTTTTCTTGGCTAAGTCAAAGAATACTAAAATCTTTTTTTCTTAAACTTTGTCAACTTTAAGCTAAAAAAAAGAAACATTATGGACCAATAAGCATAATCTCCATCTAAGAAAGCAAAAAATTGGATCATATTTGATTGTTGCCCATGACTTACCTTCTCATACATTATAAGTTATCCACATTAAAGGCAAACACAAACACAAGCAATCAAAATAAACAAAAGCACAACCCCAATCATAATGTAGTGGTAAGATATTTGTTAAATTGCAACAAATACACCATCGAAATAAAACATAAAGAAAGTATAACTAATAACAAAGTTATATATATATTATGTTCAGTCGAAGTCAAACACATAATCAAATAAATACACCTCTGAAACAAAACACATAGCCAAACCATAACTAATACCAATTTTCAAATTATCAAGCCTATCATAACTAATACATTTCCAAATTCTCAGTCAAACTATAAATTGACTGTCCTAATTATTCGTCAAATCATAGCAAACATAATGTTCAAATTCGTCAACATATGGTTTAATGTGCATTCGATTCACCATCAACAACTTTAGATTTTCTTGGAGTTGATCTTTTAGTCCTTAATTTGATCCTCCTCTTGGTTAGAGTTGTATTGTCAGTTGTATTTTGGAAAATTTGAGTTGTAATTGCATTGCTATCTAGACGTTCGAAAACTTGACATTATCCAACCATCTATGAAGTATAAAAAAGCACAATATTAGTACATAAGATATCATTACATATAAGCAATGTAAAGATGTATTTCAATGACAAGCTGTAAAATAAGTATTTCCACTAACTTTTTGAAGCATTACTCCATATCCTCTAGCTGCTTATAGAAACAAAAATTGTTATGCTGTTAAATAATTAGGAAAAAAGTTACTTGAAATTAAATGTGAATTTTCACTAGCCACCCTCTTTTCTCTTTTTAAGATAGATTATACAATATTTAAGCCTGTAGATATTGATTGTGTAGGTCTTTGAACTGGGTTGCTACCCATATTAGATGAAGGGACTTGAATTTTTGGTGCTCATCCTCTTTTTTGTTTCATTATATGTATATGAACACCTTCTGATAAAAAATTGAAAATTAATCCACATTTGTAAAGAAGAAAAATAAAATATTAACAATCACTTTAATAATTTCACGTTACCTCGAAAATTGATCCTTATTTTACGTCCTTTTATATTATGACCAACTTCATAACAATGATGACATTTAATTGCTATTCATAAACTCATAAGCACATCAAATAGCTCGAGGGTTCCATAGAACAAAACAGAGAAACCGAAGTTTACTCCGTGAACGAAACGAATCCACTTTTCAGATCTCATAGGCCACAAGCGGGCAGTCAGAATAAGGCTTTATGTTGACGTGCACGTGACTACGAAACGGTTCCTCTCTCGCTCAAACAAAGCATGTATGCAATGCTCAAAATCATTTTATTAAAATGAAATGCTTTCATACTTTTCATGTTCTTTTTCTTCTTTCCATGCAAACCAAAATGCCATGATACAATTCCATGTAATAACATGTTCATATATCACAATGCAATTTTTGCATATTCACAACAATTTAAATCCAATCCATGAAGCATATGCACACATATAAGCAAATTCTTTAAATCATTTGAAAATAGTATATGCACATTTATGAAGTACTTGAAATCATTTTACTCTCTTGATTTGGGAAAAACTTTAATGGCTCATTATTTAATAATAAACATGAAACATGCCTGATTTCTTTGCTTATAACTTGCTCAAAGATGCCGATCCTCTTGCTCCTTTGGCTTTCCTTGAGTCCCTTTATCAATAACAAAAATCCCACTCAAAAGGATTTTCAATTGAAATTCTTCAAAACACAATCACTAAAATTGGTTCTAGACTACTTAAACCCAAGCCTTCCCTAAACTCTATGAACTAAAGTCGTTCTAAAAATCCAAAAGATTTAAAATGATCTTACCTTCATTCTTCACCAAATGAAGGGATCTTTAACTCAAAAGGAAGCTCTTCTCTTCCTTTACTTGTTTCCTTTCTTGTTCAACTCCGAACTCTCTCTTGTAGTTTAGGGAAATTAAAACCCTAGCTTGTTTTCTCTTCTTTCCCTCTTTCTCTTCTTCTCTTTGTACTTCTCTATCTTTTTTCATGACATTCTCTCTCTTTTCTATAGAATTTTCGTTTTCCTCTTCCACTCCTCCTCCCATTTACATTTGTCTTCTTTATTTATAGGCAAGACAACACTTCTTCTTCTAATTATGCCCTTAATGAGTCTAAAAAGTCCATTTTATCATTCCTTATAGGCTTATGTCCTTTTAAACTTAAGTATCTTACCAAAAACACCCTTGAACATTCTAACATAACATTTTCTTCTAGAAAAATCTTTTCTATTGTCTTACGTTTCCAATGACACCAAAAGCATTCAATTTGGTTCAGTAGTGTGAAAGTTATACTCCAATATCT
>JANIHY010000008.1:41685176-41697254 GCA_027479065.1 Erythroxylum brevipes
ACAACAACACAACGTTAAATTCTATATTAATATAAATGATATAGTGAACTATATCATATTAGTATTTTTCATATAATATGTATGAATTTTATTATTTAATAAATTAAAATATCTATAATTATAGTATGACACAGATACGATATATAGTAGTTATATACTAAAAATATTAATTTTATGTATATCTTTATGTTCAAAAACTTAATGTTATGGTATTTTTAAATATAAACTAATATTATAAAATTAAATAAAGATAAAAAGTTTAATTAATTCCTCTATTACATTCTTCTAAACTTAACTACATAATTATAGGATAAAAAAAGTTAACTTTGAAAGCACAGACAAACATTTAACTCCCAAAACTCCTGTTATAAAACTTTTAAAAATTAACTTAACTAATAAGCTATTTACTAAATACATCAATGTTAAAAAAAAAAAAAGTTTTTATCAACAATCTAAAAAGGTTGTTTGCCAAAAACGTACGTTAATTAGTGCATCTTAGTCCGCTTATAAGTGCCGACTCTGTGTTCCAAGTTGGGTTCTTGATTCCCAAGCCCTAACACTTCCCTTTCTCCCTTCTTTACTCTTCATCGCTTTACCTTGCAGGTGCTTTCGATTGTTATCTACATGAAATTTTAGTGGTACGTCGATCGCTTTCTTTTCTCTTTCTCTTTCTGTTCTTGCTTCTTATTGTTTTCATTTCGCTGGTGAGTAAATGTGGATAAGACACGTGCAGTGACTGCGATTTTTGGATTGTCGCGTTTTCTTTTATGTTGTTCATGGTGTTGGTTTTCTTGCGCGTTAAGTTTATTGTGCACTTATCAGTAGATATAATCCGGTGAAAGTTGAGCTACTTGATTTCTAGTCTTTTTGTTCGAGAAATTGTTAGATTGATGAGAAGTGCTCAGAATTTTTACTTTTTACCTTGATTTGATGAAGCATTTAACTGTATATACAATTATGTTGTGCAAACCAATCTGCGATGTGCATGAAATTATTTCACTTATACGACAGGAACTATGAAATGGTTGTTCTGTTTTTTCCCCCACCCCCTCTTGCAAATAAAGATTCCTTCAGATTTTTGTTTGATTGTATGTATGTATGTATATATCACATTCTTGATCTTTTCTTTTTTCCTTTTGTTTTGATTATTATTTTTAGCTCTTGCTGCATAATTTTATCTCATCGAAGCCCTCAGCTGATTCAAAGAGAGTTTGATTTGTATGCAGATAACCCATTGTTTGATATGCAATTGCAGTTATTTTAATTGATAGGTGGATCACATCGATACTCTTTTGGAGTTGAGTATTTGTACCACATAATGGGATTTGATAATGAATGCATACCTAATATTCATTCTCTAGCTGGGGAGTATTTTTGTCCTGTTTGTCGTCTACTAGTATACCCAAATGAAGCATTACAGTCACAGTGCACCCACCTGTATTGTAAACCATGCCTAACATACGTTGTGAGCACGACCCGCGCTTGCCCCTATGATGGCTACTTAGTCACGGAAGCAGATGCCAAGGTTTCTTCTCACACCAAAAAGTTGTTAAGGGGGATTTTGTCGGCATTTTATTTTATTAACACTCTAAATGGCTCATTTCAATTTATTTTTTGCAGCCGCTTGTTGAATCCAACAAGACACTTGCTGAAACCATAGGGAAGGTAACGGTTCATTGTCTATACCATAGGAGTGGTTGTACGTGGCAGGGACCTCTATCAGAGTGCACAAATCATTGTTCTGCATGTGCCTTTGGCAATTCCCCTGTTGTATGCAACAGATGTGCTGTTCAAATTGTGCATCGCCAAGTGCAGGAACATGCACAAAATTGTCCTGTGAGTTCGAAAATTTTGGATCTTGGGGCTTTAGATATGGCTTCTGCCCATGCATTTTAGAAGTTTTACTTTTGTTCTCTTGTATTCCTGTTAGGGCGTGCAACTTCAAACACAGCATTCCGAGGGTCAGAGTGCTGCCACTACAGGGGCAGGACCTACGTCTGATCAGACGCAGGCTGCTACCCAGGTAGGAATGGCTATTACTCAGGTTCAATCTGTGGCCTCCTCACAACCTGGGCAAGATCCAAATGCACATGCTAACGTGACTTCTCAGGCCCATCCTGGGATACAAACAACTGCACCAACAGGAGAACAATGGTATCAACAGCAACAGCAACAGCAATATCAACAATACTACCAGAGTTATCCTGGGTATGACCCATATCAACAGCATTATCAACATTACTACCCATATCAACAACAACCAGTTGCGCAATCCCAGCAGCCTCAGACGTACATTCAGCCTCAACATCCACAAGCTCAGCAACAAACACATCTGCAAGTTCAACCACAGGTGCCACAAACACAACCACTTTCTCAACCTCCACCACATCCCTCTCACAGTCAGCTTCCTGTTGTCTCTCAACCCCATAACCAGGCCCAATTCAGTCTACAACAGCAAACTCACCCTGCAATTCAGCCACAATCTCATGTTCAACAACAGTCACAGTTGCCAATTCATGGCCACCCACCCCCTCAAGCTCAGTCCCATCCCCAAGCACAAATAGTTCAGTCATATGCACAGAGCATGCAAATGCCTCAAAATCAGCAGCCTCAACCGCAGATGCAACATCTACAGCCCCAAAGTCAAGTACAGACTCATTCACAGTTCTACCCCCAACATCATCCAGCGCCTCAACCTCTACCTGTTTCACATACGACACAAATGCATGCTCAACATCATCCTCACCCCAACCAACCTGTGAATCCTATTATTCAGCCTCAGGCACATCCCCTATCAGCTAATGCAGTCACAGGTCATCATTCTTATCCACAGCCGCAGCCTCAGCAAATTCAGATGGGAAACCGGTATCAGCAAATAGATGTTCATCCTCAAAGTGGATCCCAACTTCAATCACAACATCCAGGTCAGATGCAGTTTCAGTTGCCACAACAGCATCCTCTACGACCACCACCTCAGGCTACATTTCAAAACTTGCAACAGCCAGGTTTATTACCTGTACATGATCAACCACCAAATGCCCCTCCATTACAACAGCTTCCGGCTCATTCTCACAGTCATCAACCGGTAGTTCCTGTCCTCCAACGACCTGTAATGCAACCAGTTCAGCCTCCTATAAATCAGCAATATTTACAGCATCAACAGCCTTCATCTGGACAACCTTTAGGGCCAGGACAGAATCAGAAAAATCAGCTAGTTCCTTATATACAACAAGAGGTGCATGCACAGTCCCCAATTCGGCCCCAGTGCCCACCACAATTGTTGCAACAGCAGCCACAGCAGAATATTGCATTAACACCTGGCATGTTGAACCATCAAAGTGTTACCGGAGGTCCTCCAGTGCTACCTCATGGAGTGCCAACACTGCCATATCCACAATCCCCTGGTGGCACTCATCTCAGGCCACTGCAGGTTGGTGTTAATCAACATTCAGGAAATTTTCTCAGGGCAAACAATCAAGTGCCATTGCTGTCTGAACTACACTGTGGGGCTGGCTCAAAACCAATGTCTGATAGATCTGATGGCATGGATGATAAGGGTGTAGAAGCTGAAAAATTCTCTCAGAAAGCTGTAACAAGGGATATGGATGATTCTGACACCGTTTCTGGTATTAAATCTGATAATGGTGCCATAAAAAATGTGAAATCTGAAAGTGATATCAAACTGGTGGATGATGAGAATAAAGCCATTGGAGAAGCTACACAAATTGCAAATGGAGGGCATTGGAGTAAGACAGTGAAAGAAGAGGCTATAGAGGGTACTGGTGAGCAGAAAGATACATCAGATGCCAACCACAAAAAGATACAGAGTTCTGTGTCAGATGGAAAAGAAATTAAAGAAACACCTCTACTTAAAGCTCCCATAATGCAGGAATGTGAACAGACTAAAGAACAGGTTGTAAAATTGCAGGAGCAAAAGGCAGCTCCTGAAATTTCTGGAGGCCATTCTGTACTTGGTCAAATACAAGGTGCTGGTTTACTACAGCATTCTCAGACGGTACAAGTTCCTGATGAAAGGAAGCAACATCCTCCCCAAAGTTATTACGGGCCTCCTTTTCTTCAGAAAAAATCTGTTTTGCCTTCAGTGTTGCAAGTACCTTCTCCTGGATTTCCACATCACACACAGTCATCAGGGCATGTTCCTCAACTCAGGCCTTTGGATCCTGTACATATACCTCATTTTGGTCAGGCTTTAAATTCACTGCCTGAACATTCTCAGCATCCTATGTACAAGCAGCCTTATGGACCAGAAGTTTTACCTGCTGCCATCCCAGGCCCAGGCTTTACTTCAGCCTTTGGGAGGGGATCAGGTCTTCATGCTCGTCCACCAGGGCCATATAATCAAGGTCATACTCCTACTGAAGTTGAGCACGTCCTGCCTCCAAAGCAGAGGAACAATGCCGATGATAGAAGATTGGATCCATTTGGGCTGAATTCTGACATGTATTCAAACAAAATGAGATCAAATGGAGCCCTGGCTCGTGATTCCTCATCAACACTAGGTTTGCGTGATGACCCATCCAAAACTTTTCCAGATGAGCATTTGATTCCCTTACCCCAAGACCCAACTAGGCGCACCATCGATGATGATCTTAAACATATTCCAAATTTAGATGTTGACCGTGCTCATAAATTTGGCAGTAAATTTACCTCCTCTGGGTCTTTGGATAAGGTTCATCATGGTGTTGGTATGGACATAGCACAAGGACCTCCTGGCAAGGTTCCGTATAGTTTGAATCATGATAAATTTGAACCCCCAGCTGGCTCTGTCCCAACAAGATTTATACCTCCTTTTCATCATGATGGCATGTTGCATCCTAGTGATGTAGGAGGAAGTCCAGTTGGTTTCAGTGAAAGTGCTCGAAAATTGTCAAATTCTGACCGTGTTTATCCGGAATATTTTGGATCGGGTCCTGGGTATGGTAATTGGCATAGAGATCACTTGGTGCCAAGGAGTCCAGGTGGGGATTATCCTCGCTTATCCTTTCATCGATTTGGGGCTCATCCTGGCCCAGATGATATCAGTAGCGTCGAATTAAACCAATTTGGGGGACCAATTAGCAGTTCATTTCATGACAGCAAGTTTCATGGTCCTCCAGGGAATTTCCACAGGGGTGACTTTGAGAGCCCTGGCAACTTGCATCTCAGGAGTCGACGTCATGATGGGCTGCCCCACCATTTGTATAGGGCAGAGCATGTTGAACCTCATGAACTGCCTAGTAATTTGCAAAGGGGAGAATCATTTGGTTTTGGTGCTTACCCGGGTCATGCAAGGATGGGAAATTTTGTTGACCCTAGTCATCTAAGATTTGGTGAGCCAGGATTTAGAAGAAACTTTGCAGTAAGTGTAAATTTCTTCAGCTTTTTTCATTTTATCAATGTTGTGTTTTTTTAGTGCCCTATTGTTTCTGAAAAATATTTACTTTCATATTTGTGCTTCAATGGCGAGAATGTGCTGTTAGTTTCTTGAATTGACATTTCATGTTGCGTAGTACTTATACATTGGTTGGTTGATTCTAAATGTTTTTTTTTTCTATTCTGGTTCTTCTTAGGGTAACTTGGAACCTTATGACAATTCAAGAAAGAGGAAGCCGACAACCATGGGATGGTGTCGCATTTGTAAAGTTGACTGTGAAACTGTTGAAGGCTTGGATCTCCATTCACAAACAAGAGAGCACCAAAAGATGGCCATGGATATGGTTCTTACCATCAAGCAAAAAGCAAAGAAACAAAAATCGTGAGTTGTCCGGCCATTCCCTATTATGTTGAAGCAGTATATTTTTTTCCAACTTGGAATGACATTGCCCTTATTTGTTTTGTAGAGATTCTATTGATCATACCTCATTAGATGGTGCAAGCAAGTCAAACAATGTCAGTTCTGAGGACCACGGGAATAAGCATTAAGTCGTCTTTGTCTTTTGGAACCTGAATTGTGTTTGCCTTTCTTTGGTATTTTGAACCTTGCATCTTAGGTGATTCACCATTCCATGCCTCTTCTCTTCTTTCGAGGTGGTTTATGCTAGTGTTGTCGTTTCAGGTTGCTACCATGTTAAAGGAGATGGTTTTCGGACCTTGAAGTTCAGTGGCAGTTAAGTTTGTTGGTTTTTGTCTTTGATGTCAATTTTAGTTGGTATTGGATAGTTTATGTTGACAATATCTTGTCTAATTATGAAGTTCCATCTTATCAGTTTATTGAGCTTGCGAGCTATAGTAGATGCTGATGTGCCAATTTCTTAGGAGTTTTTTTAACTTCTTATCCTTCTGATGCAAGTGTAGTCCTCATAGCCCTAGTCACTCATAACCACACCTAATAGGGGACTATAACAGAGCTGAAAAGTTGATATCAGCATACTACTACAAGAATTTTTTGCTGGTGTTACCAGTTTTCTTGATGTCAGACACAGCACATTGGTGGATATAGAATCAACTATACTATTGTGTCTGAAATGAAAACATTGTCAGATTTAACAAATTCTTACTTAAAGATGAAGTGGATAATTTTTTGTTGCATTTGGATAGTTATTTATGGAAAAAACTTATCAAACTTTAATTTGTAGGATTGATTTTTGTTGGTGGCATAATGTATTTCTTTAATTAAAGGTGGCATTTTATTTGTTCGAATTTTAAGATAGCTTTAAGGGTTTTACATAGTGGATTGAGTTTCTCATTTTTCAGCTAATACTTTTTAATGTTAATATATTATCTGCTTTTATTTATCTAGATAC
Organism: Erythroxylum brevipes; assembly: GCA_027479065.1. Classification (NCBI taxonomy): domain Eukaryota; kingdom Viridiplantae; phylum Streptophyta; class Magnoliopsida; order Malpighiales; family Erythroxylaceae; genus Erythroxylum; species Erythroxylum brevipes. The sequence goes on from JANIHY010000008.1 coordinate 41,691,920, forward strand.
AAAAGCATTGAAGGAAAACATGCTGCAACTGAAGGCTTTAAGCCAACAAACTATATACATGCTATATCTAGCTTAGTAACTAATGGAATCATTATATTTATTCTTTTCCAAAAAAAAAAACTAACTGAATATATTATCTAACTGGTTGGAAATATGCAAAACTTGGTACTGAGCCTTGTTATTCAATTAAACCGGATTTGGTTTTTTCCCAGTATTTTTATTTTGAGAGCTTTATGAGGCATTAAGTTGGATTCTATTTTTATAAATTTGTCGTAAATATTAAAAAATAAAATTGGGCTATCTTTTCAATAGGAATGATTTTGAATTTTTTTTATACTTTGATAACTGACATTATTTTCTCAAGAGCGAATTTATTATGTTAAAATTCTATTTATTTTCCCAACTGTCAAAGTGCTAAGAATCTCATTCTGTATAGGATCTCAAAATTTTTTGTGCAAATAGAGTTAGAATATTACTGAGGTTTGGAAAATATAGGATCACTTTTTACTGATATTAACCAATTATCATTTGGCATGATACTTCTACTTTAAACTGTGAAAAAGCCTATCTAAAAGTGTGGGAATTGCTTAAAATAGGTTTTGATAATAGAGCATTCCATTTAAAAATCTAGAATGGTGGATTTCTGGCATAGGCCATAAACAGACTCATCAGGATAGGAACTTGACAAAATAACTAGGAAGATGGAACCCAATCATGAGAGTTGTGTACATCACAATACATATTAGAGGGGTGTTCAGGAAGTCTCGATGTTTATATGGAGATAGTTTTCTGACTGGGGGAAGAGTTGTTTGGCAATTGCTGGAAGATGATAGAAATTTTTGGAGAAGCTAGGGTGGAATTTCTGTGATATTTCAAAGAAATTGCAGCTGTGGTTCGGTTTTTTATTTTTTTCTGATCTGGATCTCAAGTTATTAACTGGGATATGTATAAGCTCTAGATTTTGGAGTAAAGATAATTGAGCTTTGCCTGACATTTCCACATAGCTTTTGAAATTATTGTTAGGAATGTTTAAATTTTGCACAAAATAGCAGTATCAGAAGTTTTCATTTGATCAAATTGATGGAGTTCTTGTGTGGCATAAGTTAAAAATTATACTTAGCGTTCTTGCTCAACTTATTTTATTCAATTTTTTTCTTGGTGATAATCATGCAGTTAAGTAGGTCACTGCATAATTCTGTCAAATGGATTGAATATGTTGGTGTTGATTTTCTGTTTTTGGTGAAATTTCTCTCCGCAATAGATTATTTGAATTCAACCTTTTTTGGGCGAAGCTGACAACAAAAAGACTGACAGTTCAGCAAAAAGGTTTACCCAGACATCCCTTTTAGATGTGGTAAGGTTGTGTTTAATGTACAGATGTAAATAATGAGGTGCGCTTATTAGTTCTCTTTTCTGTTCTTGTATTTCACTAGCTAGAAGTTCTGAAGTAGGATTTGACGTTTAGCGAGATCAGGATTTTAAGTACAAAGCATGTGTTAGCATGATCATTGTTATTTGGAGAAACTAGGCTTAAAACCGTAATTCCCTTGCTCTAATTAATTTTTGGGATGAGACTTTTGTAGATAAGGTTTCTAATGATTTTCACTGGATCTAGATTTTAAGAGTTGATAGTGAACAACTTATCTGTTGGATGTAGAAGTTTGAATTATTTGATAAATGAATTATGGGACTGTTTAGAAGCCCTGAATGAAAGCTGCAGGTAGTTGCATAGCTCAAGACCAAAACTGCTACTGAAATATAGTTGCTGAAGCTTGCCTCTAGTGATTGGGTTCTTCACCGTGAGTCTTTGGTAGTTTGTATGAAATGCGAAGTATGTAAAAATTGAGACCATTTTTAAATAGGCATGATTGTTAATTTAGGAAAAATATGTTATAGCATGCTGGATATTCAATATAGCTCTAAGTTTCTGAGGTTGATTGAGTTGTAGAGGAAAAATTGTAATTGGGAAAAAGAGACAACTTCCTGTTGGTTTATCTGGGTGTAATTCTTTCAAAACTTTTTTTTTTCTTTCTGTCTGACAGGTACTTTGTAAAATTATTAGTTTTCTTAATCTAGGTTTTGGAGTTACTGGTTGGATAAAAAAATTATCATATGGAAATAATGTACAAGCACATCCTGTTTGCTTTCCTTGAATTATGATGTTTTTGTCATTTTTCTGAATCTAATATCTGCTATTTATTTTATATACAACTTGCTGAAGCTGTAGTTCTTTAGAGACTGCACCTATCTCGGTCCATTTAGATGGTTACATTGTCAACATTTATTCAGGCAAAGTGAGAGGCAGTATGCAAATTGCCAAAAGTGAAATTGCCTGTTTTCAAACTGACGTATATGAGCATAATATTTTTGTCTGCAAGCCTATGCACAAGCTAGTCGTTGTAATTAGTAAGGAATTTGTCTCACAATTGATGGATCATGGAATGAAAACTTTTACTAGACACTCATAAGTTGCAAGCTTATAATGTAACTAGTGCAGTTTTATGTCTGACTAGTTCCAAGACAATAAATAAATAAAGTGCACCAGTTAAAGCTACAAAAAGCAACTTCAGAGTGACAAATAATTGACCTCTTTCAGTAGCTTTAACTGATTTAGTAATGTGAAAACATCGGAAGCACCTTTAATAAATAATAGAATCGAAGACCCTTTAAGCTTTAACTGATTTAGTAATGTGAAGAACATCGGAAGCACCTTTAATAAATAATAGAATCCAAGACCCTTTAAGTTTTTACCTATTACGAATTATGTCAAAATTTTATACAAAAAGTTGTAGGAATATACTGATTTAAGGATAGAAGTTTTACTCGGAGCATAACTAGGGTTGTATTGTGCTTAGAATTTGAATAGGTAAACACTTCGTACTTGTATTTTCTAGAGGTTTAATATTGATTACTTTTATATTGGCCTTTTGGAGTTGGGTTATTTTAAAGATGTTCTTATGCTTCATAAACTCGCACATCATTTTGTTATATATTGAAAAATTTGGGAGTTTTCTTGAAGCTGTGATCAGCGTCTGAGACTTTGGATGCAAATTCTGGACTTCAAACATGCTCTTCATATTGTGTCTGCCAGGTTTGTGGTTTTTATCTTTGAACATTTTTTGTTAGACTTTAGACTCATAAAGTGAGGTTCATCTGTTCAGTTCTCAAACTAACGATGGGGTTTAGTTTTTAACCTAACTGCTTTATGTACATCGGTAGCCATGTAGTATAATAGTAGTAGTTTTATCCTTCTCTTTTGATTGGAAAAGTGCAGAGGTCTAAATAACAAAATCTTTGTTGCCGTTAGTTTGTACCGGCATGACTTAAAATGACGTTGTCCTTGACTGTCTTTACTCATTAGGTTATGCTTTAAAAATGAAGTATTTGAGCAAAAATTGAGAGGATAGCACATAACAAATACATTTCACCAATGTGGCTTGTGAATTATCAATGAGTGATACTGATTCTACATTAATTTTGATTTATGTAGATACAATTTTTAAGCACTTTGATGATGTCATATTCACCAATGAGTAGTTTTAAGCAGGAAGTTAGTTGATGGCTTAGATTTTGAATTAGGACCTCCATATTACTCATCTGCCTCTCCTTTATGCACCCTTGTCAAACTATCTGTGTTGTTTTCACTTGGTAGGAATTTTGTGGTATTCTGATTGCTTCTTGCTTAAATATCTGAAGAAATAGAAAAGATTGCAAGTGTAATCTTGCGAAATATACTTTACACATAGCTTTCATCGTAGTTTTCCTTTTGCGCCTACTTTTGCTTGTATTTTATGTTGAAAATATGTGAGACTGCTATATCAATACAAATGAAATATAGTGATAAACAATCTCGTCTTGTACTAATCCTAAAACAAAAGCAGCCACAATATGTTGTAATCTCTACTCTTTTCCAATTTTTCATTGAAGCATTCATATGACGTGGTCATATGGATCAAAACATGTGTATAGGGTTGTGGGGGTGTGGGTGACGTCTTTCATGAACTTTGTTGAATGTTGAAAAGTACTGGAGGCCTTTATGTATGGAATTCATTTTGAAGACAGACATAAGGATGTCTTGCTATTGGATTTTAGGGCTTTAGGTCCACACAAATTTTTTTTTGTTTAAACAAATTAAAACTTGAATTGGTTCATATGCTGGAATTTTATGATCTCATTTAGATTGAACAAACTGGGTTTTACATTTGTAGTCCGTACGAAGTTCCTTTGACAGTTATTACTGCTGTGAATGTTAACCCGTGAGAGTTGAGTTTTAATCAAGCTTTAAATTAAAAGAATTAACAAAAGCAAAACCATTTCACTAATGTTTTACTATTGATAAGGAAATGTTCCAAAGGAAGCTGAACCAAAAAAAAAAAAACCCATGAAACAAGGTTTGGTAGGGCAGTGTTTGGTTGTTACATGGGTCAAACTAGAGACCTTTTAGGTGGAACTATTGGGTCCTGGCATTTTCTGAGTTGCCCAACGTCCACACGCTTTTATTTCGAATGAGACACAGGAGAAAAGTCCTGTTTGAGCATGAGCATGACCAAGAGCAGAGCTTTTAGTAGTACTCTGGAAAAGAAAATCTCGCTTGACAAGTCCCCAGTGAGGCATTTCTGGCATATTTGTGCATTACGTTTAGGGTAGATAAGGCTATTTAAGCATCAGACCTTGGAAACATTTGGCTCATGTGTTAGGAAGTAGCCTGCATACACTATGTAGCCATTTGTTGTATAAATAAAGTAGAAACTTTTAGATAAAGGAAAAGACATCTTTATTAAACAAGGCTGATCATGTATTTCTGTATTTGTGCTTATTTCTAATTTGCATGATGCTGCGGTATCGGAGTTATGTAACGTGCTAGAGCTTATTGCTTAAAACAACTAAATATTGGAGTCTTTGCTCAACTAAAGAAGCAAACTTTCATATTACTCGCACCCAAGAGGAAAAGGGGGCGGAGTGCATAAAAATGGTGTGTATTTATTATAGTTTTGCAGTTACTTAACTTTCTCACGCTATTTTGTCAATGTTTTAATATAAAGTATTCATAAACTGACGCATGCTTATTTTAAACAAAAAAATTATTTGCACCTTTATAGAACATATTATATTGTGCAAAAGCCTTTCCCTATTATGCCTGAGAAATTATTAGGTCTTCAACAGTCATGTGTCAATATTAAGGGGATGGTTCATTAGTGCGAAAGAATGGTAATAAACATATGAATGAATATATAGTGAAAAATGAAAATGAGAATAAATATTACTATTATAATTATAATAGTTAGTTGAGAGATATGAATCATTATTATTATTATTAACAGTGGTTAGTTTGTAA
>JANIHY010000008.1:41700898-41718520 GCA_027479065.1 Erythroxylum brevipes
ATGTGTGTTAGGTGGTTAAAATGTACTATAAATAGAAGGGTTCACTTGATGTAAGATACACCATTTTTTCATAAGAAGAATTCTCCTCTCCCAAATATTCTTACATTTTAGTTTCGATTTTATAACAAGTGTCACTATAAAGGGTTATTTTGAGGTTGTTAGAACTCCTCCTATTAGTCAACTTGTTTAATAGGATTGACAAAGGGATTGCTAACTTGACAGTCATTACTACTATGTCCTACCCCTCACTATTAATTCCATAATGCTTGTCTTGATCCATTTCTCTAATGTGGTTAACAGTCATCCTTGTTAGTACTTCCATATGAGCTACCAATGTGATAATTGCATCCATTTATATATACATGCCGGTTTATATCCCCTTTTCATACTTGATTGCCCCTGATATATGTGCATTTTCATCTCTTTAACTAGCTTTAAGGCAACTTCTAGAGTCTTATTATTTAAAGTACCCCCTTTCGACCATAGAACTACATAGTCCAAAATTTTGCAAAAGAATATGGACTTGTAACCGCATAGGCAACTTATGGTATTCGCGCCTTTTGAGCATATCATGTTAGAATTTTATGGGCCACATGTATAAATGTATATACGTAGATTTATATTTCAGTTATAGGCCTAATAAAATATGATCTAACTTTAGTAAATTAATTGGCCCTACAAAAATATTAATTAATTATTAGTATAAGCCTGATGTATAAAAGTCCATTATGAGTCATTATGGTTAATAGACCCATAATGGACCGTAAGTCAAAACTGACTATAAAAAGATTTGTGGTCCCCAAGTCAAAAACACTTTTGACATTCCTCTAAAATAGGTTTCGTCAGTTTTTTCTGTTCCATAAGGAGAATTCATTCGGTTTTTGGATCTTAGCTTGGAAGAACATAACTCCATCAAATTTTGCTGTTTACGATTTCTCTGTACAATGGATCAAGGTTAGTGTTCTTATTTATATATATATCATTGTTTATTCGATCTGAATGTGATTCTGGTTAATTGATTGTTTAGAAATCTGAATAATAATCATAAGATTAATTTCTAACAAGTGGTATCAGAGCTCTTTCCGTAGATTGTTTAAACATGATATACAGAGTCATTTTCACGTTGTTTAGCATGTTTATGATAGTGGAAATGAATTACAGATTTATCATTTGAGATTTTAGTGTAAATTAATTTTTAGTTTGTCTAGAACACTTTAATCTGAATGATTGAATCTTTGTTTTGGTTGTTGTTTACTGCTTTTCTTGACTATTCAAAGCTAAGATAAAAATTTTGGGTAGAAATTTTATAATTAACCTAGTCTGAAATTGACTAGAAAACTGGTAAATAATGTCATTGGTGTCAAAATAATGTTTCATCTTGTCAAGAAACATAATTTTGGTTGTAAAAGTGGTGAAATCACATTGATATTCATTAAAGTCTGGTATAAATTTTTTTGACAAACTCGTTTTTATTCGAGTCCTCAGGTCTATGACCCATCAGAGGTCAGGGATAATTCCCTAACCATTCTGCATTCATCATAGCATTTCTCTGATGTTTGCACCGTTTTTACCAAGCTTCAGAGAACGCTTGCATCGTTTCATTAAAGCGTCCCCTTTGGAGAAATTGCACAAGGTCGCTCACGCACTAGAGAAACTGTAGTACCCCCCTTCCCTCGACGATTGTTTTTTCTTCTTTGTGTGTATGTGGGATTCGAATTCACGACAAAAGGCTTAGGAGCCTTGCGTTTTACCGTTAAGCTAGCCCATGCATACCACGGTTCGGGATTAGAAGTTAATTATCTTGCTGGGTCGAGCATGATGGCTGTATACGTTTTGGGTTAAGTCATTTGGACTTAATTTAACAGTGGACTTATGTTTCATTTTATATATAACCTAAAGTTTAAATGAAATCAAAACACATATATAAAATATTAAGTCTTCCACTATTATATCATATTATTGTGGACTAAGGTCAGAATTTCGTAATTTTTTATTGAAATCAAAATTTGGGGTTAATTATTTTTTCATTTTTAATTATAATTAAATTACCTACTTTTATCTAAACTTTAGGTGCTTATCATTTTTGAATTAAATAGATTGAACCAATATGTTGCCAAAGTAAACTCTATAGGGTAAAATTTACTAATTTAGAATGAGGATGTATGTTTCATCTATGTGGAATAATCGGTCCAAAGAAAGGTTATTTTGGCTAGATGACTGGTAATTTAATTTCATATTTATGCGGAATAATCGCCTAAAGGAAAGTTTTTTTTTGGCCAGATAGTAAGTAAATTTTTAAAACATCATTGCGCAATAATCGGCCTAAAGGAAGGTTATTTTGGCACAATGGATAGTATTAAATTATTTAAAGCATTTTGCATAACATACTGACAATACGTTGGTCCAAAGAAAGGCAAATTGTTAGGCCGTTTTTGTTTCAATATTTTTACTATGAACAAGAGCACCACTTACAATTTATTATTTTTGTCCAAAGACTGAATAATAATGTTGTGCTAGTTATCTTGTAATCTCCCCTTTTATAAATGTTTTATTTTGGCTTCTTAACGTCTTGACTAATCGTGAGCATTTTGTTTTGTTTCTTTTCTTAAAGTGTCATCAATTGCTGCCAACATGAATAATATTCCCGTGTTTAATGGCACAAAATTCAAGAAATAGAATAAGCACGTAATGATTGTGCTTGGCTGCATGGATCTAGACTTTGCATTTAGATTTGAATGTCCCGTAGCTCTGACCAGCACAAGTACTATTGATCAAATAGTTGCATATGAGAAATGGGAACGTTCAAACTGCATGAGTTTGATGATCATGAAGCATTCCATTCTGGACTCCATAAGAGGTGGAATTTCTGATGAGACTGATGCTAAAAGTTTCCTTAAGCAAATTTCTGACCTTGTTGCAAACAAAAAGGTCAAAACAAGTACTGTACTAACCAAGCTTGTTTCAATACGCAATAAGGGAAAGGAAACATCAGGGAGTAGATAATAGAAATGTCTAATCTTGTCACAAAAATGAGGGCAGTTAAGTTAGAGTTGTCTGATGACATACTCGTGCACTTAGTTTTGATTTCCCTTCTTGCACAATTCAGTCAGTTCAAAGTCTCCTATAATACTCAGAAGGAGAAGTGGCCCTAAATGAGCTTATAGCTTAATATGTGCAAGAAAAGGAGAGGCTAAAACAAGATAAGACTAAAAGCGCTCATTTAGCAACAACTTCTTAGGGAAATTCCAATAAGAGGAAAAGGAAGAAAGGTTAAGAAATTGCAAACTCTAAAATAGTGCAAGGTGTACAAAAGAAATAGAATACGGTTTTTCTCTGTTTCTTTTGTAAAAAACCGGGTCACATGAAGAAAGAATGTACCAAGTATGCCAACTGGCATGTTAACAAAGGATTACCTTAGGAGCCAAAATGTTGGACCTCGTTTCCTAAGTCCAATGCTTGTGGAAAATCATAAGACTTGAGTGGTTTCCAATAGAGAACATCTTAATCATTATTGGTTTATCTTCTTGCTCTGATGCCATGAGATTATGAAACTTCAAGTTTGGGCATAGTGGAAGCTAAAAATCCTTACGGAGGCATGGCGGGTTCTCCGCGGCGAACATATGGGAGCAAATCCACAAATTCCCTTTAGGTGAAGTTCGCCGTGACGAACTCTTGACTTTGCTGCGGCGAAGGTCTCAAAATTTTTCCTCCTGCTCCTTTCGGGATAAATACACCACGACGAGAAGCTTGACTTTGCCGCTGCGAAAATGCAAAATAGACTATAGTAAAACCTTTCGAAAAAATATTACGCCGCGGCAAGAAAGTTAAGTTTCATCGTGACGAGCCTACCATGTTATTTTCGCCACGGCGAACCTTGTGGTTTCGCCGCGACGAAACCCCTTGGAATCATAACCCCTTAACCTAAAATTTCCAGTGGCTTCTACATCACTCTTTCCTTACTTTCAATTTATGTTGTCCCGAATTCGCTTCCTTTAATGCAACACCATTTCATAACCATTCAACTACCAACATTATTTCTTCATACTCGCTAATCTCTACTCATTTAATTCATTTCTTATAACTAATTCTCATTCGTCACAATTTCCTATCTTTCTTCTTTCCAGAACACATCTCACTTACATATATAACAATAACTCGTATTCAAAATTTATCATCTCAAATCGATAACCTTTTCAAGTATACTTAATTTTAACTCAACATCATCCATACAAAATTCACATTTCAATATCCTCAAAACAAAGAGTTTTACAAAACTTTAATGACATTTCAAGCCACAATATATCAATGTCTCAAATCTCCATATACAAAAGTTATATGAACTAATAATCCTTGAAATGCAACTAAACCCTCATGGTTACAAAATCTAGCTTAAAATAAAAAAATATGCATAATTGAAGTTATGTCTTGACTCTCTTTCACTCCATCTTTTGCTCCTCACCTAGACATGGGGAGGAAAATGGGGGTAAGCTTAAACCTGTAACAGTTTCTAACTGAAAAATAAGCAAAATCATTTTAAAAACTCATTTCCATTGAACATTTTCATAAACATAGTCATTTCACATTAAAATCACAAAACACTTATTTCTCAAAATTCTCAACCAATTCATAATAATGCCAATCGTGTATGCATCAACTTGTCGACATATCATAAGCACATCAAATGGTTTAGGTAAGTTCAAAATATAACGCACTACACATTTCCAATATAATAGTCCTGTGTAGTCGTGAATTCTTGAGGGAGTCCTTGAGAGAACTTCATGCCACTAACGGGCAGGCGGGAGAAACCTATACTTAAGTCAACGTGCACGTGACAGTTCTTGAGGAACTATCACAAATCCACATAACATATAGATTTCAAAATCTTGCAAGCTTGATGCCCAAAATGACACATTCTCTTAAAAACTTGCTTTTCACATGCTTGTTATATCTTAAAAACTATTTCCAAAAGTATGGTTTCATAATCATGTATCATTTTAAAGAATCATTTTAAAAACAATTTTTTATAAATCATCACATAATTCATATAACAAACATATAGCAATAAATGCAACACTTATGATGCAATTGGAAACATTAAACTTCTTTTGATTTAAAGAAAACATTAGTGGCTTATTTACTCTATTATAACCATATACCTACCTTGATTTTCTTTCTTAAATACTTGCTCAAAGTTGCCTCATACTTTGCTCCTCTTGCCTTCCTTGATTTCCTTTAACAATAGCCAAAAATTCTATTCAATAGGAATTCCAATTTATGATCAAGTAAATGAAGAAATTTGATAATACTTTCTTCTAGAAAAATATTACTCATTGTATTAAGTTTCTAATGACTCTAAAATCATTCAATTTGGTTCAGTAATCTAAAAGTTATACCAAAATCATTTTCGGGCTAGTCTTATACTAAAACAACATTCCTTACTCAACTTCCATCCAAAATTTGAAATCCTAAGAGACTAAATTTGAACTTAATTCCTTCATAAAATTTGTATCCCTATGTCTCTAGTTTACAAAAAATCAAAAATTACCTCATTTGGATAATTAAAAAAAAGTCCAAAATACCAAAGCACGTTTTGTGTTAGAAAGTTGGTCTCGGTGAGCCAAAAAGTTGACCGCGGCGAACGTTTACAATAACGTACTTCGGGAACAATTTTTGCTACATTTTTCAACTTTTCACTTCTCACATTTCACATATAACCCATATAAATACTAAACCATCACTTCTACTTCATTTCCAACTTCATTTCGACCCAATATCATTCACAACAAATTTATAAACTACATTTGATCATTAACCAAACAATATCACATTTACATAAACCTTTCATCAACAACTTCCTACACATATTCACTTTATTTTCACTTCTAACTATCATCAAACATGCTTCATTTAACAAATCAAAAAGGGTTTATGCTTATACTTACTTGATTTATCTAAATCTCTTCAATCACCATGAAACCCTAGCTTGCTCTTCTTTCTCTTCATTTCTTCCTTTCTCTTCTTGATCACCTCAGAATCACCTTAGATCTTCCTTCTTTTCTCTCAAGAACAAAACCCTCTCTTTTCTTCTTCCATTTTCGTATTTCTCTTCTCCTCTCCCTCATTCACATTGTTTTCTTCTTCTTAAAAGCAAGACCCTCTTCTTATTTCAATTCATACAATTAATGGGTATAAAAAGTCCATTCTACCCTTCCTTTTATGCCTTATACCTTATAACCTTAAATGTCATGCCCAATTTGCCCTTATACAATCTTACAACTTTAATACTTCAATTCAATTAACCTATGTCATAAAATCTTACCAACATTGACATAATAACTAACTCCACAAAATAATCCCTTAAGGACCTCATAATTTATTCAAATCATACTTGATCCTCAAGAAAAAAATTTAGGGGGCCAACACCTTCCTTCCTGAATAACTAAAATCCAAGAAACGTTTGATATAAATCCATTCAAGCTTACTAAGATCACTACCCTTAGATTTTATTGGATAATAAATTAATGGGTCAGAAGACATTGATTTTCAAACCCTATAAAAATCAAAATCACCATAGTCCACAATAGATTCTTTGTATTAGGTCACATTAACATATTCCTTCATTATCAACCCTAATGCTAAATTAAATTCAGTGATATTCTGCTTAAATTCGACAATTTTTAATCTATAATATACCATATTTGGGCTATGTTTATTGAAATTATCTGGTTTATCAAATTTAAAGGTAGTGTAAGACTCCATAGTTAATTGAACAAATGCCGAACAATAGGTCAACATAAAATGTCTCCAACTCATATCAATAATCAAATCATCAAAATTTAATTCTTCAAAGAAGCATACTTGTTTTTTTTATAGATGGACTAAACTGGGGGGAAGATTGAAGTGTTTTTAGCTATCTGAGCATGCTTCTAATAAGTACTTATGGTAGGTCCAGTGTCAGATTGATTTTGTTTTGTTGGATTCACCATAGACTTGTGTTTCAATGCTGTCTTATTAGTATCTTTTAAACATCCCACAATTATAACAATTATAAACAAGAAAATAATCCTAAAATAATTGAAGCAACCTATTAATAATTAAAATAAAAAACAAAACAAAATAAATTAATTATTTAATAAAAATAAATTAAAACTAGAAAATATAAGACACTTTATTATAATACTGGTGGAGAGCTGCTTAGTACTAGTATGCTTGGTGTTCTATCGGTGGTGTTGCACCAGATTTTGTTGGAGCATTTAGTGGGACTAGGTCTACTTGTATTGAGGAGTTGGTGTGTTAGTTGCTGAAGCGTTTTTATGTTGGAATAGGGTTGTGGTGCAATATGGTCAGTTGTGTTAGACTAGGTCTACTTATATTGAAAAGCTAGTGTATTAGTAGTGTATTAGTTATTGAAGCATTCTGTGTTGGAGCAGGATTATGATGCATTGTGGTCTATTGCACCTAGACTGGGAGGTGTAGTGCTACGTGTGACTGGTGATGTAGGGGACTGGTTGGAGCACTTGTGGAGTGGTTTGACATGAGGAGACGCTAAGGCTGGTACGACCGCAAGAGGAGATGCTAGGATTTAAGGCACTAGAGGATGGTGCAGATGAGATGTTTGGTGCACCTAAAAAATAAACAAATTAGGGTTTTGTTTTCGAATTTTTTGTTTGTTTTTAATTAATTTATTTATATCATTGTTTTTAATCACAAATTATTTAAAATAAAACATATTACTAACATCTATAAGATGTGATCACACCTTATGATTGTTAGTATTAAGGAATTTAAGGGGTCCTATTTTGTAAAACTAAATCATATAAAGTGTGATTTCACCTTATAAGTTTTAGTATTTTGGTTAAGATGGTTGCCACCCTATCCTGAGTTATATAAGGCTTGATTATCCCTTAAGAATTTTAGTAGTATGAATTTTGGATCTTGTATCATGACAACTGAATTACATAAGGTGTGATTTCACTTTATGAATTTTAGTATTATGGAATTTAAGACCTAATTCCCCTTAAACCAATAAATTAACTACTCATATAAAACTAATAAAAAATATCATGATTTAGATTGCCTCCCATAAAGCGCAATTATTTAATGTTGTTATGCTTGATGCGGTTTTTTCTTCTCAAACTTCTATGTATAAGGAAATTGTCAAATCAATATCCACCACACTTGAAGCTGTCATCTCCTCATAAAGGTTGCAATCTATGTTTGTTCACTTTGAAAATCATTTTGGTATTTAAACTTTTTATTTCCACTACACCATAAGGAAATATATCAGTGATAACAAAAGGACCAAGCCATCTAAAGCGTAACTTAGCTAACATAAGCTTTAGTCAAGAATTATATAATAACACTTTCTATCCCACCTTAAAGTATTTCCTCAAGATCATATTGTCAGAGAACACTTTAGTTCTCTTTATTAATTTTCAAATTCTTTTAACCATCCAACCTTAGTTCGTTTAGCTTTTGCAATTGTAATTTTCTTTCCTCCCTAGCTTTTTGCAAATCAATGTTACAACATTGCACTCCCTAATAAGAATTATCTTCAATCTCCACCAGTAAATGAAAAGCTTTGGCAAAAACCAATAAAAAAGGAGGCAATCTTCTCCGTGCTTTTTAAACAAAATTACCGCTACTGTGCTATAAAAATGGCTTCCCTGATCACTAATAATGGCTCGTGGAACTCTAAATGTATTGAAAATATTAGACTTTATAAAACCTTCAATAACTACATAATAATTAGTTTTGGTGGCTTTTGCTACCACCCTCTTCAAAACAAAATCAAAAGCCAAAAGTATATAAGAAAAAAATGATATGAAGGAAAAAAAGGTTCTATAAAATCAATGCATCAGACATCAAATATCTCAATTATAAAAATTGGTTGAGGCATTTCATTTTTATAAGATAATGTACTTGTCTTTTGTTGTTTATCACAACTTTTACAAAACATATACGCATCTTTAAGCAAAGTTTCTCAATACAAACCACTTTCCAAAATTTTTTTAGTATTTCGTTTAAGACCAAAGTGACCACCATATGTATAATTGTGGCAAAAAGTAAACAAAAAATGATGTCATCCTCTAGCACACAACCTACAATAATTTTATTATAGAAAAATTTCCACAAGTATGGTTCATCATAAACATATATTTTGCCTTATTCCTTATCTTTTCCTCTTATAACTTACTAATATAATTAGGCAAAGTCCCAATAACTAAATAATTATTAAGGTTTGCATACTATGAAACTATACCTTTTATTTGGAAATATTGCTCATTAGGAAAAGTTTCAAAAATAGGTCAAATATATTCATCCCTTACCAATCTACTTAAATGGTTTCCTACCGAAATTTTTGTTCCTTTTCGATCCTTATTGTCAAATCAAACTTTTGAAGCAGCAAAATATATTGTATCAACCTAAATTTAGACTGCTTTTTTCTTCAATAGGTGTTTCAGTGCTGTATGGTTGGAATACACAATAACTTTAGAGCTAGACAAATAAGATCTAAATTTATCTAAACCAAAAACAATTATTAAAAACTCCTTCTCAGTTATAGAATAATTACACTATGCAACATCTAAAGTTATTGAATTAGAATAGAAGACATGGCTTTGTTTCCCAATCTTTTGGCCTAAAACAACTCCCACTACATAATAGTTAGCAAATCACATGACTTTGAATGGTGGATCTTCATTTAGTGCCTACATAATAGGCAAACTTGTCAATAATGCTTTATAGCTTCTTGGCATTCCTTTTCAAATTCAAATGGAATGTCTCTTTGTAGCAAATTTGACAATGGTATCGCAATCTTGGAAAAATCTTTAGTAAACCTACGATAAATTCCTTCATTTTCAAGAAAAGATTAAACTTCGCCAACATTTGTAGCGTAAGGTAAGTTCAAAATTAAATCCACTTTTACTTTATCAACTTCTATATCTCTAGATGAAATTACATGTCCCAACATGATGCATTGATAAACCATCAAATGACATTTTTATAATTCAATACTAATTTTTTTTCAATGAATCATTTGAGAACATTAGATAAATTATTCACACAATTAAAAAATGAATCTTTATAAATATTGATATCATCCATAAATAATTCAATGTAATTCTCAATATACTCAAAAAAATACTCATCATACACTTTTAAAATGTACCTAGAGCATTACAAAGATCAAAGGACATTCGCCTAAATGCATACATTCCAAAAGATTATGTAAAGATAGTCATTTGATCTTCTTAAGCAACTGCTATTTGGTAGTAACCTAAAAAACCATCGAAAAAGAAAAACATGATTTAGACACACATCTTTCTAACATTTAATCTACAAAGGGAACGGGAAATGATCCTTTCTAGTGGTTAAGTTAACCTTCCTAAAATTTATGCACATTTTCCACCCATTCTAGTTTCTTATCACTATCATCCCACTTTTCTTTGGCATAGCATTCATTAAGCTCACCCATTTATTATCCAAGATTAGATAGACTATACTTACATCCAAAAGCTTCAAAATCTCTTTCATTACCATATCTGTCATTGTTGGATTGAGTATTCGTTAAGGTTTCCTTATTGGCTTAGCATTTTCTTCTAAAAGAATCATATGCATTCAAATTTTTGGGCTAATGCCTTTTATTTAAGTTAAGTTCCAACCAATTACAATTTTATACTCCTTAAGTAGCACTACTAACATTTTCTTTTGCTCAGTAGTTAACTTTTTTGAGATGATTGTAGGTAGTGACTCTCCTTCACCTAAATAGAAATGCTTTAGGTAAATAAGTAAGGTCTTTAATTCTATCTTTAGAGCCTATGAAACAAAAGGCAATATTTTCTAGTGAGTTATAGTAATTTCAACATTTGAAGTTTTTGAATCTATTAGCATTGCTAATAATGATTGTACAACTTCAAGTTTCATTAACTTACTTGGTCACTTCTAGTTTAACACTAAACTCTGAATCATCATCAACAATTTTTTTTAAAAATATCTTACACAATTCAATCTATAATATCCATATGATAAATGGGATGAAAATCATTAGGATACTTCATTGCCTCAAAAATATTAAACTTCACTTTTTCTCTATTAAACTAAAAAAAAAGCATCCTCATCTACGCCAATTTTCATCTTGGCCTTCTTCATAAACGACCTTTTCAAAAAAATTGAGTATGAATGTTCTACACTATCTCTATCCATTTTTTAGATGTAAAAGTCCACTAGAAGTACAAAATTGTTATCTTGGACTAAAACGTCCTCTAAAACTCTAATAGGAAGCACATAAGAACTATTAACTAGCTAAATAATCACGTTAGTTTCTTGTACAAAATTTAGATTTAAATCTTGATCAATTGTATTCGTATTTTCTTTAAGAATCACCATAGTTTGTGAAGGTAATTTTCGTGATACTTGGCTTCTAATTTACTAACATAGGCGGCTAACTGTGTGATATGATTTCCTAAGTTTTTAAGACTTGTTCTTTTTTCCTGTTGAAATTGTTGAGTATTTGTAGCTAGTGTCTTAAACATTTTCATCCAAAAACATACCCGAATATGAAGATTGAGATTAAGCATATGTAAGTGCTTACGATTTTCTATTGAAATTATAAGGCTGATATCTTTATTACTCTCCTTGATTTCTATAGCTAAAATTTTGATGATCCCTCAATCCTAGATTATAATGATTGGAATAAGGGTCATATTTCTATAGAGGTTGCCCAAAAAATTCCCCTAATTAATTAGCTTCTTGAAGGGAGTTTTATTATAATGTAGGGCATATATTTGTAGGATATCCAGTGAATGAGTATATTTCACACACTTTTGCCAATTGCAATTGACCTACAACTATTTGACAAATTGGAGCAGTCATAAAATTTTATCCTCAAGGTTAGTATCAGTTACCTCATTCACGTGCTTAACAGTTCCATCCATCTTTCTCTTGAATTGTTGAGAATTTTCAGTCATGTTTGAAATTAATTGCTTAGATGTTTCAAGTATTTTATTTACCAAAACTCCTCTACTAGCTACATATACCATATTCCTATCCATTGGCAATCACCCTTTATCAAATTATTGAATTAAAAGTTGATTAGGAATCTAAAGATGTAGGTAGATAGCATATAACTCTTTAAACCTCTCCTAATATTCGTACAATGTTTCTCTAATGAATTATTCTGTCCCACATATCTCCTTTCTAATATTGGTTGCTCGTGATGTAGCAAAGAACTTCTCCAAGAACAACCTTTTCATCACGTTATATATTGTCACTAAGCTAGCGGAAAGATAATATCATCAATCCTTAGCATTATCTTTTAATAAGAATTAAAAGGCTTTGAGATTAATTTATTCTTCTATCACCCGTTGTGGCTTCATTCCAGAGAAAACAACATGAAATTCCTTCAATTTTTTGTGTGGATATTCACCTTCAAGCCCACAAAAATAGGGAATAAGTGAATAAAATTAGATTTCAATTCAAAATCTACGTCAACATTTGGAAATTGAATGCATAAAGGTTGTTGATTCAAATTTGGTCTCACTAGCTCCCCTAACATTCTAGTGTTAGAAATTGCCATCTTTTTTCAACTGCTTATAAATCAAAATCATCTAAAATCATTCATTCTATCTCACCTTTCACTTTTGAAGGTGAATAAAATTTTCCTTGCTTAGTCTCTTTCCTTAAATGATACGTTGTCTTCTCAATTTCAGAATTATCTTGCAATTTTCTTATCTGAGAAAAATGAGTTATACAAGATAAGAGATTAGTAGTAAACTATAAAATAACACAAAAAATTAAAAAAATAAAATGGTTCCCTAACAACAATGCCAAAATTTTGGTCAAGTTATTAAAGCCCTCAAAATTAATTTTTTTTTGTAGTAGTCATGGAATCAGATCGAATCTCAAGAGAATTGAAACATAGTTTCTTAATTTCAACTGAGAAAACAAAATGGGGGTTTGTAATTGATTAACTAATGAACTAAAACTAACAAAAATTAAAATAAATCAACTGAATATAAAGGGTGAGAAACTCAATTGTAATTAACTATAATTTAAGGGAAATTTTTCATCCAATTGTAACTTTAATCATTCTTTCAAAAAGAATAATTTTAATAATTCTAGTAGTTAGTCCAAATCCTATCATAATAGCCATAATAAGTCCGAAACATTTCTAATTTAGTTAGTTCAAACCCAGTATTCAAACCTAAACATATCATAAATTGATCAGGTATGATAACATTCTATATCAATTAAATGATAGCAATAAGCTTAGTGAAAATGACAAAACCCTAAATTAAATAATTGAGATAGCTACAACTATTCAATTTAGTTTTATTGTTTCTCATAAGTCAAATATGTAACTTTATGGATAACCTGTTTGCTACTTATACCTATCCTTCATGACAATTACAGATTGTTGAATTCATGAATAACTATAAAATAATCCACATCAAATTAATTTATCAAATTAATTAATATTGATTAGTCATGAAATATAAGAATACAAAAGAAGAAATACTTAAATTAAAATAAAATCTAAGTTTAAAATAAAACCTCACAAGATTTTAAATAGAATTTTGAATCCCCTTGAATCAAAATATTTGAAATTAGCCACTCATAGCTTTAGTTTAAACACTAAAAATAGAAGAAAAGAAGATAAATGGAGAGAAAACATAAAGAAAAACAAAAATAGGGTAATTGAGAAAAGTGAAGGACGTGTTTTCCCCTCCTCTCTCCTCCCAAAAACTAGCTTCCTCCTATTTTACCAAGATCCCCATATAATCAAATTCAAATCCTTATATAATAAGGATGAAAATAAGTTTCCTAATTTAATTCAAACTCATAGGGTGAATTTAGCATTAGGCATGATCTCACCTTATCCACTGCAGTAATCTATCCACTTTTTTTTATTATTCACGATTTTGACCAATAAAGCTCCAATTTTATCTAATATCCACTTTTCATCTCCTAAAATAAAATAAATATTTTCCCATTTAAGAGCCAAAATTAAAACAAAACAAAAGAGATAGATCCAATTAATATAACCAAATAACATCTCTCTTCTCTCTTTCCCTAATTTATTTTATTATTCTTGTGTTTGCTTTACAATTGTTTTATATGAACTTTCCATAATCATTCATTAACACAAGTAATTCACTAATTAGTTTCAAATAAGGTAAATAATAAACAAAAATAATTCACTCTCCATAGCATATGCCACATGGGGATAAATAATTGCTATAAGAGTGGGTCTCATGCATTGTATTTATATTTTTTGCAAACTTTGAGCAAAGATCTTTATGACATAATTTGATTCAATTTTTTTAATCTAAGTTTGTTAATGTATTTCTTTGAAAGTGACAATTAAATATATAAGAAAACTAGGATGAAGCACTTTCCTTTAGCCAAAGGAGTTCATATTTAGGGAATTGTAAAGAATTATCCTTATGTTCCAATGAGAACAATAGTTATAGATAAATTGATCCTTATATTCCAATGAGAACAATATTTGTAGATAAATTGAATACTAAGGCCCCAATGGATAGAAGTGAGTGGGGTGATATAGGTAAGGGACATATTGCATTAAATAGCAAAGTAGTGCATATTTTATTTATGCTCTTGATAGACATGAATTTAAAGAGGTGTCTATGTTTGAAATATAGATGATATATGGAGCATATTTGAAATCATATATGAGGGCACTATTTAAGTAAAAATGGGACAATGCGAAGTGCATCATTATGAGGTATTTTATATGGAAAAAATGATTCAATTTCTAGTATGTATACTTGCTTCATTTGTATCATTAATATTCTTAAAGGTCTTGGTAAGACTTATATTAATCTTGAACTGGTGATAAAATTGCTTAGGTTTTTACCAAATCTTTAAGAGGCAAAGGTGACGATCATACCAGAAGCTAAAAATTTAAGCACCTTACCATTGGAAAAGCTAATTGGATCACTCCTCAATATATGAGATGTAGATGAATTTTTTGTATAAAGAGGAAGTAGCTCCAATAAGAATAGATGTGGCGTTTAAAATCTCTAAGAATGAGAAAATTGATGATGAGGAAACCTCCATAAGTGAGGGTGATAAGGATGATATACAACTCATCATAAAGAAATTCATGATGTTTTTAAAAAATGAAGAGAGGCAATCAATTTAAGAAGAATAAGTAAGCATTTAAAGCCATATATGATAAATCTACTAGTTCAAAAAGTGAAGAATCCAAAAGTATGGTGGCAAGTATGTATTTTATGGCCAATGATAACAAGGTACCCTTTCTTTAAATTCAATGATAATGATGATTATGATGTTGATCTTTTGTATAATGAGTTAGTTAAATGCCCAAAGGTCAAGGATTTGAAAAGGAAAAAATTATCTTCTGAACATAAATAGAATTTAAAGCTCTTAGATACATATATCATTGAGAATAAGAAATTGAAATGTGATATACATGCCATGGTAAATTCCTAGAGTGTAGTTGATAATGAAAATGAACATGATTTATTTCATGAAAATGAGATATTGAAAAAGGAGATCAATATTCTCAAAGATTCATTATCTAAGTTCACTTTAGGGAGTAAACAATTGAGTACTATACTTGTAGCCTAAAAGAGCTCAAATAATAGGTATGAGTTTGTGTATATTTATAGACATTCATCATTTAATGCCAAAATAATTTTTGGAAAGAGAAATCATGTCTATAATGATAATCCATTGCCTTAGTCATCATATAAACATATAACATTCAAAACTAGACATGAAAACTTCAATGCTCATATCTCTTATTTTAGGTCTCAAGGTAGAAAGAAGCTTAATACATTTATATATGGTTCATATTCTAAACTTAGAAGTATAGTTTACAAGGTTAAAAAAGGAAAAATTTTCATGCAAGGTCACACCAAAAAAACATACAATATTCCTCTCATTCATATAGGTTAGTTTATTATTAAATTATCATGATACAAGTTCATAATTATTATAAAACTCAATATAAACATAATTGTATAATATATGCTTCCATTCAATACAAGTCATATTTCTATTAAAGAAGCATATCATTTGTAAAATCATATGAAAGACCTTTTCATTATACAAGGATAAATCCTAATTCCTCATATATCTAAAGAGGGCATCATATCACTCACATCATCCACCAAAACCTAAAAAAGCATATAAGTTATACTCTTATAGGTCTTTCTCATATACCACTTGTTTCTTGTTTTAATGTATGCAATACTGCAAGTATGCAGATTGTATATTGTAGTACACAAGATATCCTTCCCATGATTATTGGATTAGTCACCTAACAATTGGAATGCACTTTGTTTTAGTTAATAAAAGAGTGAATTAACTTAAATTAAAATAAACTAATAAAAGTGCAAAACTGAACCAGTAAAGATAACAATAAGAGCAAAGTTAATCAATAATGGAAACTTAAGGGATATTCTATAATTTTTTTTGTTTTCCTTTTGCCTTTCTAATTTAATTATGCTTGATCCTAGATATCCTAAGATTTTGATTACCCTTTCTCGAGATCTAACCAAGTAATCCAAAAAACAAATAGATAACAGTTGATTTGAAATCTCCTAATTCTCAAAACTACTCCTAACTACTTAGTAATGCATCATAACACCACACAAAATAAACTACACTATTACTATAGCAGTGGTGAGTCTAGGTCGATCCTATAGAGAGTTTGTGTAAAGTTATTAAAATGAAATGAATTGGTGTTTTGGGGGGGGGTTGGTTTTTAAAAATAAGAAAATAAAATAAAGTTAACCTAATGAAAGAAAACATGTAAAAATGATGAAAGTGGTGAATTTGTTAGGAGCTTGGTTCTTTGGTTCAATCTCGGCCTATACCTTATTAAACATATGTCATTGAATTGTTTTCTTCACATCTCCCTTTGAACTATTGGTCATAGACTAACAACAAGCTTTGTTAATCTCGATTTTTCCTTAGGTTATAGTTAATTAAGAAGAGCTCGTTAATTAACCCTAGATATCAGATAACCAAGGAGACGCTCGCTAAGTTTAATCTGACAGTCGCCTTACGAGTGAGAAAAATAGACCAATTTAAGTAATAATCACACAAGCTTGGATTATTTAATCTAGGTTATATTATCCCAAATGATTATGAATCATTAGTCACCACAAATGAATAAAAAAAACAACGATTACATATTGTATTCAATTCTAGAAATGAGTTCTTACATAAAAATAATCAAATAGGGCATTCAATCATTCTTACATAACACCCAAACATGAAACATAGGGTAACTTAATCAATCCATAAGAGAAAAGAATAACAAACTGTAACATCCCGTTATCGATGTGAGGGTTATATCGGTAATTCAGATGGGTTAGGATTGGGTGCATTCATACTTGAATTGCACGTGCATTTTTGCCTCTATGCTATTGATAAATGAGTTGATTGTACATGCATATGCATAGTGACATGCATTCATGATTGTTCCAGCATTTAATTGTGATTATGTTTTGAATTGTAAATTTTGAGATAATTATGTTAGATATGAGTTATTGGGAATTAAGGAATAATTTGAATTGAATAGTTAAATTGGCTGAATTGTGACTTGATTGAGAATTTAAGAATAAT
>JANIHY010000008.1:41718620-41745638 GCA_027479065.1 Erythroxylum brevipes
ACCCATTCCATTTCTAAGCTTTCTAACCAAAAACCCAAACCAAAATCTTAACCTTAATCAAGAACTTACCTTAAATCTCCCACCAACCAAGTAGTTTCTTGGTTCTAATTGATGCTTAGACTCTCCTCTTGCCTCTTTCTCCTCCAACTTTCTTCAAAAACTCTCTTGATCTCTTAGAAATCCAAGCCCTAAGCAAGAACTCTTCTTTTCTCCTTCTTTCTCCACCATGCACGACCTCTCCCTCTCTTCTCCTCTCTATTTTCGTAACTCTCCACTCTTCTCTTCCTAATTCATTAAATTCCTCTTCCTTTTATACTTCCACTTACTCACTTGGGCCCATTTACTTAAGCCCAACTCATTTCCTTTTTATTCCTTCTTCCTTCCTTTCTCATTTCCTACTACACTTAAGCCCACTTCTTTCTTCTTCATTTTCTCATTTCTTTTTAGGCCCAAAGCCCATTTGACCTTCTTTTAAACTTAAGCCCAACTAACACATTAAATTCCATTAACTCTTAACACCTAACTCATTAATTCCTTTTTAATTCATGTTACCTAACTTAATTAATGCTACTTCATGCTAATTAATGTCTTATGTTATTTAATGCTATCATATTTTAATTGATCTTACTTCAATTTATGCTAAGTTAGCTTACTCAATTTATGTCATTTGCTATTTATTGTTTCCATATTTAATTACTACCATCCTAAATAATGCTAACTAAATTACTTAATTAGTCTAATCATGCTTAATTTTTAAAAAAAATAAAAAAAATTTTGGGGCTAACAACTTCCATACAAAAATTGAAATTCTTCAAGACCAAATTAGTACTCAATTTCATCAGATAAGTTGTAACCCTATTTCTCTAGTTTAATCCGAATTAAGAATCTTCTCATTTAGATAAGAATAGAAAAAGTTATGGCTAAAATTCTGAAGTTTACTTAGTGATCATGTTTCAACTTATAACTTCCAATATTTCACATATAACCTATCTTGTCCATAACTATCTTTCCTACTTCATTTCAAATTCAAGAATTCTTCTTTTCTTTACACGTGAATAATCGCTAAAATTTTTCATTTAATATTTCTAACTTCTAAGAAAAGTTTGGGGTCCAACATTAAGATCACATCACATGTAATTTCCATGCTACGCATCCATACTTGATCTATGTCATTGATTTTGCTGGTATTGTTTCAACTGCTTAATTTAGTCACAAAAATAGATGACAAAAGTTGCTTTGATCCTACACTAGTAGAATTGATGGACCAGATTGTTTTGGTATATTTCTAGAATGAGATAGCAAGTTTGCGCGCATTCAATTTTCTTATATGTACATTATCCGGAACCACATGTAACCCAAATGAGAGATTGTTAGAATTTTATGGGCCATGTGTATAAATATATGTACGTAGATTTCTATCTCGGTTATAGGACTAATAAAATGTTATCTAACTTTAGTAAATTAATTGGGCCTACAGAAATATTAATTAATTATGAGTATGGGCCTGATGTGTAGAAGCCTATTACGAATCATTATAGTTAATGGACTCATAATGGACCGTAAATCAAAACTGAATATGAAAAAGGATGTGGTCCCCAAGCCAGAAACACTTTTGACATTCCTTTGAAATAGGTTTCGTCAGTTTTCTTTGTTCCATAAGGAGAATTCATTCAGTTTTTGGATCTTGATTTGGAAGAAGACAAATCCATCAAGTTTTGTTGTTTACACTTTCGTTGTAAAATGGACCAAGGTTAATATTCTTATTTGTACATATGTCATTGTTTATTCGATCTACATGTGATTCTGGTTAATTGATTGTTTAGAAATCTAAATAATAATCATAAGGCTAATTTTTAACAAGTGGTATCAGAGCCCTTTCTGTAGATTGTTTAAACATGATATTGCCTATATTGATTCGTTTTCCATTTGGTAATGCAGCTGCCCAATTAAGTATAGAGAACTTGTTCTAGGTTATCTGATAGCTAAGTTTAATTAAAGAGTTTGTTTTAATTAAACATGACCTAAAGGAAAATTAGGATTAGCAAAACTTGTTGTTAGTTTATGATCAACAGTTCTAGGAAAGGTGTGAAAGCATTATAATAATGAAATATATTTAATCGGGTGTAGACCGATATTGAACCAAGAAACAAATTTTACACATATTCATCACTTTTATCGCTTTTGACTGTTTTCTATAAATTGCTTGCGTTAGATTAATTTTGCTTTGTTTTCTAGGTTGCATCAACCCAAAAACCACTTTTATTTCCTTAACATAAATTATTTTCATTGAAAAAAATTAGACATACATTCCCTGTGGATATGATCCCGACTCACTACAGCTACAAATTTTTAGTGTGCAAAGTTAGGTAAATTTTGCAGTGCACTCGAAATGGGTGCTTTAATTTTTGTTTTTTATTTTGTTTATTGTTTTGTGTATATATTTGTTTATAATCATTTCTTTTAGTTATCTGTTAATATTTAAACATTTGTTAGTGTTGGTGTATTGTAGTTATCAGATCTCTTCATAAAGAACCTGTCCAATTTGATCTGGAGATCAAAAGGACATTGTGAAGATTAGGAAAGGAAATAAGAACAACTCTAGAAGTAGAATTAGAGCTTAAACTCGAAGAACCAATGGCAAATCCAAGAATGTTAAGGGAGTTGACTGCACCAAATTTAACCCAAAGGGCCTTTTGCAATATGATAGCGTGTGTCGAGTACGCTGCAAAATTTACCTGACTCTATGCACTAAAATTTGCAGTTAAGGTGAGTCAGGATCGAATCTATAAGGAATATTCGGTTAATTTTCGTAACTAAATTAATTTATGCTACGACAATCTAAAAGGGGGTTTGGGATTTTAATCAATTTAGAAAATAAAATCAAAATAAACTTTCAAAAACAAATTAAAGTAAGCAATCAGAAATGAGTAAAGTGTCGAATATGGTTAAGATCCGATTCTAAGTTCAATCTCGGCCTAAACACGATCAAGCATATTTTATTATCCTAACATATTTACAACTCTCTATAGACTATTGATCTGAGATTAATAGAGTGCTCTACTAATTCCGGTTTTTCTTTATGTTTTATTTAATCAAGATACGATTATTAGTTAAACCTAACTACTGAATAACTAAGAACATGATCTCTATATTTAATTTTCCAGTCACATTACGAAATGGAAAACAATAAATATAAGTAGTAACCTCACATATTTGGGTTATCTAACCTAAGTTATATTGTTTCTAATAATACGAAATCATTAGATGTTGGACTCGAACGTTTCATAGAAGTTAGAACTATTTGAATGAGAAATTTTGGAGATTAGTTATGAGTAAAGAACAAATAATGGAAATTCGTGAACCAAGAAATGATAGGCAAGAGTAAAGTAGTGAATGAGAGATGTGGATAGATTTATGATTTGCTATGGTGTTTTTGGTGGATAAGAGATTTTTGAAATAAAAAGAATTAAGGTGAAAGTTAACAGTAAAATGAAAGCAATATTTGTGTAATAATTTGATGAAGAATAGGTATATATGTGTATGTTCTGTCATTGGTGCTCATGATTAGTCATGGATTATAATTTTTCTTTATGGAGGACACTGATTTGAAATGAAGTTGAGAATGAAGGGAAAATATAGTAGAAAAAGGTAATCTTGGTATGAGTTGTGTTGAGGAAAGATTTTGAAACAAATTGGTAGTTGATCTGGAAAATGTTCACTGAGTATACTTCGGTCTTTTAGCTACAATGGCTTCTCTAGTTGTCCAAACGAGATGATTCTTAATTTAAATTAAACTAAAGGTATATGGCTACATTTCTTATGCAGATATTGAATTTAAGTTCTATCTCTAAGAATCTCGAACTTTGTTGTGAAATTGAGAATTGGGTGTAGTACATTGGAAGATAAATGTAAAATTTGTGTTCTAAAGTCATGGGAAATTTTGGATTGATATAGATATATTTTGGCAAAGTTGCCTTCTTGAGAGTTATATATCTTTCTTTTATCTTTCCAACGATATATATTATGTAATTTTTGGACAATTGAGTCGAGATTTATGATCCTTATAAGTGGTGATGCTCTGGAGAGTATAGATAATGATTTAGAACTTTGGGGATGTGAAAAAGACCCAGATGAAACATCACCGTGCATCGTCTTAGTTTTGCTTTATCCTAGTTTTTCTTCATCTTAGTTTTTTTTCGTCTTAGTTTGCGTCGTCTTAGTTTTGCTTCATCTTAGTTTGCTTCGTCTTAGTTTTGCTTCGTCTTAGTTTTGTGTTGTTTTAGTTTGCTTCATCTTAGTTTTTATTCATCTTAGTTTGCTTTGTCTTAGTTTTGCTTCGTCTTAGTTTTGCTTCGTCTTAGTTTACTTCGTCTTAGTTTTGCTTTGTCTTAGTTTGCTTTATCTTAGTTTGTATTATCATCTTTTGTTCCATTTTTGATCCTTTAGAAGGTAGAATTAGTCTTTAAGGTCTTCATAAAAGTTGTATATCTAGAATTCTTCTTTCAAACCATCTAAAAAATAAGTCAATCTGACACCTGTAGTGAGAGTTATGACAATTGCGCCAAGACATGTACAATATGAGTAAAGACATAAACATTTTAGATTCTTTTAGCCATAACCTTTTTTCTAGACACCCAAATAACTTGATTCTTGAACCATTGGGCTCGTAACACATCTCTATACATCTCCACCAAAAATCATAGTCATTTTAAATGAATGGAGAAAGATTGAATGAAAAGAGTGGGATGGGTACAGTGAGTGTGCTCTTAAGTAATATGAACTGATGGTATTCTATTGAACATACTTCAATATTTTGAGTATATCTGGATCTATAGGATTCTAAATGAGATGATTTCTAAATTGTGGTAAACTAGAGACATGAAGCTACAAATGGAATGAAGAAATTGGAATCTAATTCAATCTCTAAGATGTTTAAATTTCAGATGGAAGTTGTGTATAGTATACTGTTATGAACAAGAGTAGTCCAAAAATGTTTGAAGTATATCTTTTCAATCACTGAACCAAATTGAATGATTTTGGTGTCATTAGAAACTTAATACAATGGGGAACATTTTTTCAACAAAAAAGAGTTATGTCAGAATGTTCAAGGATGTTTTTAGCAAGACACTTAAGTTTAAAAGGACATAAGCCTATAAGGAATGATAAAATAGATTTTTTGGACTCATTAAGGACATAAAAGGACAAGGCCAAAATGTGGTATTATATTTAAGAGAAGGAGAAAACATGAATGAGAAGATTATGGGGAAACAAAATGCGTGGATGAGATAATAGATAAGAGAGATAAAACATGAAAAAGAAGGAAAGAGAGAACGATGAGAAAACAAGCTAGGGTTTTAATTTCCTTAACCTTCAAGAAAGATTTTGAGGTTGTTCAAGAAGAGAAAAATGTAGAGGAAGAGAAGAACTTCTAATTGAGCCAAATATTTCTTCATTTGGTGAAGAATCAAGTGGGCCATAGAGGCCTATTTCAATTAGATCATCTCACGGAGTACATATTAAAGATACAGCAGGAAAGAACCTTTGATACTCAGGTTGTTGCAAAGAGAAGAGGCATTTTGAGCAAATCAAGTCTTTAAGCAAGGAAATCAAGGTGGGTACATGTTTATAATAGAGTAAATAAGCTACTACTATTTTTCCTTAAAGCAAAGAAGTTTACTAATTTAAATTGCATTTTAAGTATTACATCATTTGCTTTTGCATGATTTGTGAAATCTGCTATATGTTTGCTACACGAACTGTGTAATGATTTATAAAGAGATTTTTCAAGTGATTTCTGAAAAGAATAAAAATTTATGAAATCCATTTTTGAAAGCACATATGAAATATTGTATGCTCATGAAACTCAAATTTTCAAGAAGTGCTATTTTGGACAACATAAGATTACAAGTTTTGAAATATATGTGTTATGTGGATTTGTGGTGATCCCTCAAGAATCGTCACGTACACGTTGACCCAAGTTTAAGGTTTCTCCTGCTTGCCCACTAGTGACACGGAACTCCCTCAAATTTACGACTACACAGGACCATTATGTGAGAATGTATAATGCGTCATGTTTTGGATCTACCCAAATTATTCTGATATGCTTATGTGTTTATGATATATCTAACATGATGGATGCTTACATGATTTGTATTATTGTAAATTTTTTACAAGTTAAAATTTCATGAAACAAGTGTTGGATGAGTTTAATTGCGAAATTTCTACTGTTTCAAAAAAATTGTACAATGGCAATAAGTTCCGAAACTGAAAGAGGAATAGGATTATTTGTAATTGTCTCAAAATAAAAAGTGAAATTTGTACAGGAAGAAAAACCTAACATTGGAAGAGCTACTGAAGCCGAAGCTCCATAAAAGAGGTACATCAAAACCCGCTAAAATGGCGACTGCCGCTGTCGCAAAGGTACTGTCTTCATCTACAAGTGAAAAGCTCAGTCTCTATAGGTGTTCAATAAACTCACTGCGTACCTTTAGCACTTCTGCCACTGCTGCTTCTTCATCTTCGGCCACTGAGTCAAACCAAGCGAGACGAAAGAAGAAAAAGAATCTATTTGAGGTTGCGCAGTTTTTGCCCAATTGGGGTATTGGTTACCACATGGCTAAATGTCACTGGACCAATGTGTCTTACGAGCTCACCAAAATCAATCTCTACAAGGTTTCACCTTCTCTGTTGTTCTACTTTCTATATCTCACCTTTTGTTATTTCATGGAGGAATTAGAATTGATATGGGCTTGTGAATCAGGCCAGGCTTTAGGGTTTTGGGGTTTAATCATTTTGTTTGGTTATGGGTTTTTTGAGGATTTTGATCAGGAGTCCGAGGTTGTTGGATTATGGTTTATATTGTGGGATGCTCATCTTATTGTTTTAGATTATTCTGTTGTGGCCTTTATGAATATGGTCTAAAGTTGGGGATTGGTTTTGTTGTAGGATGGTAGGCATGGAAAGGCTTGGGGGATTTCTTACAAAGATGGTCAGCATTTTCCTACTAGCCTTTCTCATCTCTTAGATTTTACGTTGCTTACTCATCCTGTGAAAGTTAATCCTTTATTTTTTGTTGTTTTATGAGATTTAATGTTTGAGATTGTGTTTTCTATCTAATTTCTGAATTGGCTGATCGTTCTAGAATGTGGTCTTGCATGACCTGTAGCTAAATGCATTGCCAGTGATTTATATGTACGAGTTCCATATTCGAAGCTTTTGCTGATTATGGTTTTACATCCATTAAGAGGATAACTGGAATCCAACAAACATTGATGTAATATTAGCGGTGATAGTAAGACTTCCAAGCAACAAATCTTGTTTTGTTTCAATTGGTTGCAAGCAGGGAACTTCTTTTACTAATTGTATCTGTTTTCAGTTTCTCCTTGTTCACTGGATTCATGAGGTAGTCCATCCTCTTTTATCTTGTTCCCATATATGTATTGCGCAACAGGATCACTATCTTACATCTTAGGAATAATTAATCAGAAATATCGATTATATTTGCAGGTTCTGTGTTAATACAAATGCTTATTCTTCTTTAGGTGAATAAATTCGGAGCTGAGCTTGAGAATGTCCTCAACCTCAAATTATGGGTGTAAATCCATCTTTAACCCAAAAAAAAAAAAAACACCAGGCAATTTGTTGCGTGTTCACATGCCATCTGCTTCTGACAGAATATGCAGGATGATCTAGCCCAGTTAGGGGCTTGTTAATTCTTGGAGAATGTGTATTACTGTTGTTCAGTCATTTTGAAATGATATCATATGACAACAAACTGACTAGCTGCCGCTACTGACATCCAATTCCTATATTACTTTCATATAGGCACAAATTTTATTTTCTGTTAATTTTCTGCACAGGATTGCCAATTGTTGATGCTCCGAAGAAGATTAGCGGAGTTCATAAACGTTGCTGGAAGTACATTCCATGCTTACCAAAACAGAAGGAAAGCAAACCTCACCCACCAGAAACTACAGAAAACAGCCCAATCACGGAAATTCGGGAAGCTTGAAGCCTTCTCTATTTGTAGGACTTTAACCTGACTATTCATGCTTCATTTCTTTTGGTTGCGTTTATAACATGAGATGAATTTCATCTCTTTGGATGGTGATATCGAGCACAAGATTTGGATGTAACTGATGCCTGTTTTGCGTGATATTCTTGTTGCAAACTCAGAGCATACAGAGAGAGAGAAACTGCAGTCAGCGTAATGATTTTATCGGGGTAGAAATGTTACCTTTACTCTCCATTTTATTTTCCCTGTTACAACATCTTTACTGCTCTTACATAATGCGAGTTTACCTACTGCACTTTCTCTTTATTGTACTTGTTTTGAGTTAGGTGACTATAACATCTTTCACTTTTAGTCATCCTCATTTTGACTTGGTTGGTTTTATACTTTCACTGGCACGAATTCTAAATGGAGTACTGCATACTATATGTGAACAACCTGAAGAAATGGGGACTCAAAGTTTGCTTACTTCTATGAACAAAATATGAACAAGGATTCAACCTGGTTTAACATGATACTTTGTTATTTGCTATAGATTCTTCTTTGAATAACAAAACAATTTCCTTTTATTTGGAGGAAATGAGCTTAATGCTAAGGAAGCCATCATCACTATCTTCGACGATCACCTGAAGGGTAAGATCGAGAATTTTAAAACTCAAGATTGGGCAGAGCTCGTAACCCTATTGTATATATCAATTTTGGTCTTTTGCTGCCAACAGAGGCCAGCTATTTCATTTTTACCTAAAATTCCAAGGGACATTCAGAAACAAGACTGCAGTTTTGGTCAATAATTCCTTCGCAGATTCATCACAGCCTACCTACTTGCGGTTTAGTATTCTAGCATTTATTAACAGTTATCAACAGACAAATCAGCACTGAAGACAGAATTTTATGTTGAATTCGTGGGACAAATCAATGCAAGTAGACATAATTTTAACTAAAGGAAAAGTTTCAAGTTAGCCTTGAAGCTTCAATTTCACCTTTACATTAAAAGAATAATATTTCTGAGTTTAAGATAGTATTTTCGCAATTTTACCATGTTAAGGGGGATAGTTTCATTTCATCTATAATTACTAAACGTTGACTTGAGATAGATCCTCCTAGGAATTGTTTGTATTCAATTGCATCATCTGGGGAGCGATGCTCGTTAGGGAATTACGCAGTAAAAGATAGCATTTCAGTTTTCTAAAGTTGGTTTAATAGTTTCCAAGTTATATGATTGTGCAGCAAAACCTGATTTCTTGGAGATACTGCCATGAACTAGATATCTAGATAGAGTTAAGTGTTCCAGGAGTCGTGTTGTACATTTCTACATTTTCCTGTAGAAACTTTCTTGCCTGACCTCACCGTGCCCTCTATCCGGTGAGGCTCAAGTCCCTGATGCAGCCCCCCAGGCTATCAGCTGCCTCACTCGCTGCTCCCATCTTGGGTTACCAGAACTCTGCTATTGCTCAATCTACAAATTGATCCTCTCTCACGACATTTCATTTGGATCAAGCTGCTTAATTAGCTTTATTATCTATATATTGTCATGTAAAGCTGACGTCCTAATACAGAGGATGCCACTATTTATACCATTTAGCAGTTCAATTTTATGGAGTAATTTTTGATAATCACTATAATGTATTGAATAGACTGGCAAAAAGAGAGAATGAAATATGTTAACGAAAAGGTTGCGCAATCAAATCTAACCACTATTTGGCATCACTGTGGTCCATTGCCTACGCTGATCAGTGAGTATGTTAATACAAAACACATGGGGAAAGCTTTTGCGTACCGAGTAACGCTAGGGAACATTGTATAGCTTTTTACCCTCGATCCAAATTCGCAGATAACAGAGGAGCAACTATGGACCATGTTTATTTGGTACTGTTTTAGATGCCATTTTTTCCATCCAACTCTCAGGATCTTTTATGGAACGGCTCTATAATATATAGTGAAGGTGACCCTTCTCTCTCTCTCTCTCTGTTTCTTTTTGGTTTATGCATGTACATGCTTTCTGCATTCCATGCGAAACTCTGAGACTTTGTGGTACAGGGACCACTCTGCTACAGGTCAAAAAGAAAAATTAAAAGCTCTACTTGTTTATTGCCTGTGTAAATATTGGTAGAAAAGGAGAGAAGTACAAAGAAATGAGGCAACTTCAGGATCCTCTAAGTGTGGTCTTTTTAATTTTTGGACAAAACTTCGAATATAGGCACAGCAAATTAGAAAAAGAAGTGAAGAAAACTGTTGGCTTGGCTGTTATAGGATTCGGGTAAAAGAAAAGTTGCATTCTTGAAAAAGAAAAAGGCACCGTTTTCGGCCTCTTTTCCTATCGTCCTGTAAGAAAAAGTAATGGCAATTTTGATTAGCAAAAGATAAAACTTGCATTTTGCTTTCTATAATCACCAGCAGCTGCGTTTCCTTTTCACCAACACTGCTCAAAACTGACACACAGATATTGAGAGAGAGAGAGAGACTACTTTTTTGCTTTAAAAAACCAGTACCAACTCTTTATTTCTCTGTCCTTCAACATACTTCCCTGTCCAAAGCTCAATACTGGACAATGATGCACAAAACGCCCTTCTCCTAACTGAAGACGATCGAATGACTTAAACCCTTAAAAGCGAACCCCCCAACTTTAGTACTTTGTCACCTTTTTGCTCTTTGGAGGTCTTGCAAAAAAATGCCAACTTTCCACACCCACCATTTGCGCAGGGACCAGCATTCAAGCCCAAGCAGCAGTGACATGTCTCTCTCGGGCGAGATTGGGGCCCACAGGGAGTCTTCAGCCTCGGATTGCTTGTCAGAGGTGGATTTGGAAGGTGAAGATGTGGAGCCGAAGCGACAGCATTCCGGTGATGCAACTAAGTGGACTTGCAGAATTTGCTATTTGGGTTTGCAGAGTCATGGGCAAGATTCTGGGGTAGCTATTGAGCTGGGATGTTCTT
This sequence comes from Erythroxylum brevipes, assembly GCA_027479065.1. Classification (NCBI taxonomy): domain Eukaryota; kingdom Viridiplantae; phylum Streptophyta; class Magnoliopsida; order Malpighiales; family Erythroxylaceae; genus Erythroxylum; species Erythroxylum brevipes. The sequence goes on from JANIHY010000008.1 coordinate 41,729,565, forward strand.
GTAAGGGTGGATTGGGAGCGGTACACAGGAAATGTGCAGAGACCTGGTTCAAGATCAAGGGTGACACGTGAGTAAAGTCCTAATCTTTTTTCTCTAAAAGATTGTACCACCTCATTCTCAGAAGAAAAAAAAAAAAAGCTTGTACCACCTGCTTACTCTCTGGTGCTTTCTGAGAAAAATGCCAATTTGATCGTTTTTGCTTTATGAACTTTTGTTAGATCGGAAGAAATCTGATTACACAGTGAAAATTTTGGAGTCTGGTAATGTTTATATGCCCAATTTGTTGGACGAGTATCTAGTGATTTTGTTGTTTAAACTGGTACGATTTCTTGATTACAGTTCAACTTGTCTGTTCTTTGTCGATGTCCGTAATTTGTCCTTTAATTCAATTTGTTTACATGAAAACCACCCCCTTGAGGAGTATAAAGCTCTTGGCGATGGTGAATGCGGAGACAAGAGCCTCTTAACACAAGTTGATAACTAAAGAATAGTTTTTTTCTCCGTGAAATTGAAGCTTTTGTCTTGGAAAAGTTTCTTCCCATCCTCCTCGTGACTGATATTAACTATTCAGTGACCCTGTAGCTACTGGTGGCTCATGTTCCTGTCATGTAGCAGTTGTGAGTACTGTCCTTATTCTTTCGCAAGCTGGTAGGAAGAACAGAGTTGTCCGGTTGGGAGGTGTGGTTGGACACAAAAAAGAGCTCCCTTGTGATTAATGGCGACAAGGATTTCGGTGGTCAGAGGGATTGGGTTACCTAATAGCTGTGGGTTCTGACGCAAGATAACACACTTGTCCTTATGTATACATTTGGAAAGTGGGCAAGTGCATCTGAACAAACATGAGAATATAAACAGCTTCAGATATACTTCCATGGGGGTCTGGAGCTAGATATCTTCATTTTGGTGTCTCTATATGTGATTATGATCCGTATTATTTAGACTGCAATACTAATAATAAACGTCTAATTACCAATGATTTAGATGATGATCTGGGCAAATTGATTGAAGTAGGATAGGTATGGGTGGGTGGAAGACTTCTGGTTATAGAATCGTATTGGTGGTCTAGGAGTCCATTATCATCTATGAGAACTTTGTGAGGTATACACTTTTCTGTTGGCAATCCTTTTCAGATTATTCACTTCATCGGATACATCTGAAGCCAAGGCTTTGTGGGAACTTGTCTGAGAGAGTTTGGGTCAGTTTTACTTGTGTGGTCTGTAAGATCTATACCTCCATGAATTTTGTACTACTATAGTTTTCTCCATAAGTTAGGATTCGGTAAGGCTTACATTTCTGCAATGCAATTTGATCTAAACATGGACTAGTGAGGTGGTTGCTGATATGATGTTACCATTTGGAGATGATGAGTATTTTATGTGGTGCTACTTGATAATTGAGAAGCAACCTGAACGACCTTGATGCTTTGTGTTAAACCTAAAACTGTAACTGTCTAACTGTACCTTGATGAATTGACATTCCCTTCCATCATCTCCCTTGTTCTTTGTTGCAGGATATGTGAAATCTGCGGTGCTATAGCCCTAAATGTTAGTGGGGAGCAGGCGAATGAGGCACATGTTGCTGCAGCAGCACTTTCACCCGCACCAGCGCCAGCTCCTTTGATCCTTGTGGAAAGCCGGACATTCTGCCATAGCCGTCGCGTTATGAACTTCTTACTAGCATGCCTCTTGTTTGCATTTGTAATCTCTTGGCTTTTTCACTTCCATGTCCTTAATTGAATTGTGAAGGGTTTCTTTGCCCTGCGCATAGGAGGTGCGCACTTAGAAGCCTCTTTTATATTTCAAGTTGCTTTTGATCTCATGTTTCAGGGCCATAGTTGTGACTTACCTTATGGATTTTACTCCCTTTCAACAACGAACATGTGGTGATATGGCGTCTGAACTATATATATACATTATAGAGGATTCAAGGTCCCATTTTTCACAGAATATACTCTGGTAATGGCAGTCTCTATTGCTAGTGAAAAGGATTTTAATTTGGGCATGCGAAGAATGCAACATACCCGAATGTCACATATTGTCTTTCCCTATCCTATCCCCTCTTATTTGGAAACGGATAGAACTGCAGAGCAGCGGGATGGTGCAGAATGGAGGTCCTCATGAATAATTCAGAATCATTTTAACCATTGAAATGATAGAACTGAGTCAATAACACCTCGGGCTGAATATACATAACTTGATATATATCTCGGTAGTCCAGATTAATGAATCAATTCTCATCACTTTCAGTTTCCATTTCGGTGGGTTTGCCGGCTTCCTCCTCAATTGGATTGTTCTCTTTAAACTTTGCAACTGCATCGTCAAAAGTGCTCCGCACATGTTGGCACATCAACATCAGATTCTGACAAGCATCATTCAAAACCTCCTTTGCTGGATCACCTGGCAGATATCAATTCAACAACTGGACTCTCAGAGAGCAGTGGCAATATACTATCAAAATAATTACATAGTCATTGAAACAAAAGCCAACAATCTCGCATTGAAAGAAAAAGCTGTTTCAGTGAATATAATCCAATCACCCTGTACTTGTAATCTAAATAATGCAGAAATTATAGAAAGATATAACTATGAAAGAAACTAAAAGGCCTACCTTAAGCACTAAATTCTTTCAATAATTACTATACTGCCAATAGACATTCTGCTTGAACACCTACTCTCCTAGTTTGAATAAATCTAGAACTAACTAAAATAAGCCGAAGAAAAATATGCAGGATCCATCTTTATTTACTATTTATCATCTTCCAGTGATTGACAGTAGGAATTATAGATAAGCGAGTGAAATGGTACCCGTTGTTTGGACTCTTATATTAACACGAGCATCTGAAGGATGAGGAATGCTGTATCCACAAAATGATATTCTTGGACTGCAAAATGAAACAACAATGTGCTTGAATACAGATAATTCATATATCAGTGAGAAATATTATGAAGCAATTACAATTTCAAGATACAACGGGAAATGATGGACAGTAACGAATTTCATAAAAACAAGAAAGAAAGATTTCATGCAACTTGTTCAAATACAGAATTATTGATTCGGTTTCTCATCCGTATCAAAGAAATATCATAGCTAATGAGGCATGCACGTTAAAAATAGTTATCAATGATATGGGTTTCTAAAGCGTAATGCCCCATATGCAGTTGATATACATCCCATACCACAGTAAAACCTGCTACTAATTGCAAATCTCAGAGAAATCGAAAAGCAAATCATAACAGATTATACGTACTCCTGGTTCAATGTGAATCTGACCGCATTTGCAAGAGTATGATCCTCATCAACAAAAGAGAAAGTTGCCTTACTTGGATCGTGCAAGGAACCGTGTTCCATCACTACAAACCTTTCCGCAATGGAAGAAATTGCAATATCAAACCTTCAAATGTTAATTACACCTACAATAAAGATAAAAGAAAAGGAACAGAATAAACTGTAATCAAATATACTATGTTTTCAAAAGAAAGAGGCAGAGAGAAACATAAATTAAGCCAAAGATCACAACTTTATTAATAGTTACACATAATAACACGAGCCCAACTTCTTTAAGTGAAAGGAGAGCACCTTTACCTGTTTCCTGCAAGCTTAGTTTAAACTGCGGCAACCAAAAGTGATCGGCCGCCGGCGGTTAGTAGATATATATTGCGGTGGTTGACCTAGGGTGCCGTTTCCCCCAATATGACTATGAGACCTAAAACCCCAAGACGAGTATTTCCTATGTGTATCGCTCATACCAAATATAAGACAACCTTGACCACTCATATTCTATACTTCAAACTTTCGACTGACGTGGCATCTTATTATTTGTTCTTCCTAAGGTAGACAGCTTGCCCTAGTCTCACTCCTAAAACCCTAAATTGTCTTCCGCATACTTCTGTGTTCGACTCGACTTGTCAGGACTCTCTCTAAAACGCTACAAAGGGGATCGCATTTTCTCGATTTATACAGATTATAAGGAAAGCTAACGTCAATTGTTTCAGGGTCTAATGGCTGCCAACAACAGTAGTTTACCTCCCGGGGTGGACAAGGATCAAGTGAGTAGTAGGTCTTGGTCACAAATATGAAGTTCTTTATCCGAGGTTTATTTTATATGGTTTATAAATGCATATATAGGAATTGTTGATTTCATGCAAAGGCCTGTATATATGGGGAAATTTGTCAGTAAGGAATGAGTTGATTGTTCTTTGCTTACGGTGCAGGCCTTTGGCATGGCAGAAACAGAGATGGAGTATAGAGTGGAGTTATTTAACAGGTAAAATTGTTGCAGCTTTATGTTTTATGAAAATACAACGGGAATGCCTTTTCTGATGGAAATCAGTGTGCTATGATGGTTTGTATATTGATAAGACTGCAAGGAACTGATAAAATTTAGAGAGCTTCAAATTTAATTCTTGTAGCAGAGAGCTACAGCCTAGGAAAACTTGTTCTGGTTTTGGCCTGATTAATACATGTAATCGTCAAACGATTTGCATTGTACGCAGCTTGAATAATTGCACATATTTCAGGGTAGTTCTTGTTTATTTTCTTTAGTTTTTCTTATGCAATGGCCTTGCCTTAGCTCAATATTGCTTTCATTTTTTGATGTCGGAAGATTGTCGGTACCCACCAACTCCGACATGTTGTTTAAGTCCCAGTTAACTTTAAGAGTATGGACTATGACTATGAAAATAAATACGCAGTATTTATGCTTCACCATATGGTTATGGATGATTATCGTGTTGAGCTGAATTTGCCGAGGTTAACTTATCTCCCTTGTATGGGTTCAGGCTTGCTCAGACTTGTTTCACCAAATGTGTGGACAAAAGGTATTTTCTTATACTGTTCCTTTCATGGAAATTCTTATGGACGTCCTGCATTCTGAAAAGATATGAAATTTCTTGCATTCCATTTCTCTAAACCAACATTTTTCCTTCTTTCAGGTACAAGGAGGGTGAACTAAACATGGGTGAAAACAGCTGCATTGATCGCTGCGTTTCAAAATATTGGCAGGTATGCATCCGTTGGCTTAAAACAAATTGATTTAGCTAGTTCACACTAGATTATGTTTAGTTAAAGATAATCCTTGCAAATTGTTGCTGAGCGAGAAAAAATGGAATTTGATTGTGTGGATGGTGTTGATGTTGTTGTCCACAGGAATCCTTTTGTGGTTTCAGCTTTTTTTTTTAACTTACATGCATGGAAGAAAAAGCCAGTATATACTTCTGAGAACTTATATTTGAATGCAAAATCGGAAAGCTAAAGACATGGACTGAAGTCTAATTTCAATAACGTTTTTAATGGATTCATTTTATGATTATTTAGGTTAATAATCTAATCGGTCAGATGCTTAGCGCTGGTCAGCGACCAATGTAAAAGGTGGATGTTGCTGGATCTGAAATTTGTTCTTCATGGTGGGTGCTAAGACAGTTTTTGGACTCTGTTTTTGTGTCATTTCAGTAGCTTTAGTGGCAACATTGTATCCACAATGGCTGCAATTCTACTCAGAATAAGATAAACTTGGCCTTTGATAATCGGGTGCAACTGTTGCTATACTGTTTCTTATTCAAACTTTACATGCCATTATATTATATCAACTTCTTTCTTCATACCAACTTATGGTTGAGGGCTATTGAGTGATTCTTTTATCTGGTGGTAATGCCGGAGAAACACGGTTTCATGACTCCATTGATGCTATGCTACCTATTATTAATACCAACATTTACTCAGCATGGCCCCGCAAAGAACTTTGACAATGTTTGAGAGAGAGAATAATAACACTTAATAAAAACTCTCATGTCAGCATTAATTACGTAAATTTCTGTCAACTCTAATTGCACTGTAACCATTTTCTTGAACTTCTGCTCTCTGTCGCAACTCATCAAGTCAAGAAGATTAGTGGAAGGTCTGAAGAACTAGAAAAGTTCATCCAGAGAATGATGACTAACTAAAACATTCAACAATTTAAACGTAAAAATACAGTTAAGCCTGTGGTTCTGCGGAAATTCAACACCATATGGTATTCAAGGAGTATGTAAAATGAGGTGGGAATCATAGGGAAAAGAAAAAAGGGGATATACAGTTTCAGATTTTATGTCTTTTGGATTCCAAAGAAGTGCCGTCTTTTAGTGTTTCCTGTGCGTCACTGTCCATCCCAAGGCTGAAGAGGGCAGCGGCTTGAAGATAGAAGGCAGTGGGCCACTCGGGAGACACTGCTTGGGCCTGCATAGCATCTCCAAGAGCCTCCTGCGGCATGTCGTTTATTAGGTAGCACAAACAGCGCCTGGCAAATACTGTTGGTGATACCATTGTTCCTCCATCTATGAACTGCATAAATGAAATTGAAGAACCGACTGTATTAGGTAAACTATTTTCTGATAACGACCAAATTGGCAAAGCAGTTCACAGTCTTCAGATTCTCCATAACAGGAAGATACCATGGAGTGGAAATAAAATGCTACTTACTTGTGTGTAAGACTCCATGGAAGTAGTGAAATCTTTAGCTCGGAAAGCAGCATCACCACGCTTCTTACAGTTCAGGGTTTCCTGTATTTGATCTGTCCACATTTGGAAGGAGAGCTGCAATGGTGGAAGAAGAAGATTCATATGAATATAGAACTGTTGGATAGGCAAAATTGAGAAACAAATTTATCAAATCAGACTGAAATGTTGACACTGATCTTGTTAAGTACAAAGATAGGAAACAATGATCTCGTGTAATGGGAAATAACGTCAAAAAACCAACATGCCGCTAACTTTGAAACTAGAGAAACAATACAAGTTAGTACACAATAGCAGGTTTTCCGAATTAAATCACCTAACCGATTCTAGTATTGAATATGACGAACCTCATTTGCAATGCCCTCATCATCCTTGTATCCAACCATCTCTAGTATTTCATGAATTGCAGTAAGATCTAACCTTGAGCAAGCTTCACCCAGAGGTGTAAGTACTACCATTTGCTTTGGTGATGGAATCCCATGCGGAATGCCCATCAACTCATAGGATGGAACCTGCCAAATAGCAGCTACTATTAAATCAGATACGCTTTCATGAAATTAAATTTAGCATCATAAAACGCATTCCAACCCAAGGAAACAAGCTTTTGAGACTACCAGCAGGCTTACAAGCAACTCAACTCATCCAAGCTTCCATTAGGATTTATCCAAGTTAATTACAAAATGATGGACAAGTAGGATTACGAACAAAAAAGTAAAAATTTGAGCTTTAGGATAAAGATTTTGGGCATTGATAGTGAAATGCATGATGTTTTGTTCAAGCAGTTCCTTATGAAGCTCATTAATAGGACATCAAAGAGCCTTTTGAAATTGCACATCAAGGGACATTATCCTTACTCCAACTCATGGAGGACCAACTGAAGGAAAAAGTAGTGCAACCTCAGTTTCTTTCTGAAGAGGAGTGAGAGCAATCACAAGAGACTTTGCATTTGGCCTTTCACGAGGTTCATACTGTAGACAACGAGAAGCTAACCGCACTAACTCTGTTCCATCATCATTTGAACAGTGACCATCCAAACAAGAGTCCATCAACATCAGAAAATTTTTTCCACGTATCAAGTCAAGTGCCTGCCAAAGAAATGACCAGAGAAGAATAAAGCTTCCAGTTATCCACAATAGAAAAACTACAACCTGCATGGTGATTGTCTATATTCCAAGTATTTTAAGTTATAGCTTTCCTTAGACACTAAAAGTTAACATTCAAGCACATCCAAACAAGTTATGACGAGACACTCCCACAAAAGTTCTGTGAAAGGAGAGTATAATAGCTTACATGACTAGGGGGGATATGCTTGCCACTGAGAAGATCAAGTAACAGGGTACCAAAACTGTAAACCACACTCTCGGGAGTCACTCTTCCTGCCAAATGAGGATGTTGACATGAGGGCATGTTACTACCATTGGTGCGAGATACACAAAAAGTAAGAAAGACATGGCCTTTAAGTGAAGGTATTACCAGTCCTCAAGTATTCAGGAGGAGTGAAAGCCAAATTTGTACTATAGCTCTTTCCATCTCTGCTATTCTTCATCAGGCCAAAGCAGGAGAGCCTAGGATTACCATCCTGACAACAAGTGCCTCAATGTCAAAAGAAGCACAGAAGCATACCCAACTTACTGAAGAAAAAAAGACTCAAAATAAAATGTGAAAAGTTTAAGTACCTGGTCAAACAAAATTCTATAAGCATTAAGGTCATGGTACAGGGCTCTTCCTTTACTGCTGCAATATTCTAAAGCTTGAGCTAGATAGAGAGCCACTCTCAATCTCATTGGCCATTTCATAGGTTGGTTCTCCCCTGAATGAACTCAATTTCTTAGTAATATAGCAGCCTCAAGAAGACCCCCACCCCATCCTCCAGTTTTCATATAGAAATCGATTCACAAAATATCATAGAAGATTCAGTGACTATTAATGAAAATTTAGCTCATTAAGCTTTCAATTCAGGATGTGTACCTCAATCCACACAAGTGAAAATATGAAACTTAAAAGTAAAACTACCTCCATCAATTCAGTACTTGGAAACCTAAATCTCCTTGACAATTTCATTCAATTAGGAAAAAGAACAGATCATGACTAAAGCAACCGTTTAAGGATGGACTAGTACTTGTCATCTTATTAACAAAGTAAAGCATACAGTGAAAGAGATGTGCATACAGTGAAAGAGATGTTTCGACAGAGTCTCATTAGGCATGAACTCAGCAACAAGCAGTCTCTCCTCCCCTTCACAGCAACATCCTATCAAATTCGCCAATCTCTCATTTCTCAGCTGTCCCACAGCCCTTGCCTCCTCCTAAAGCATCACATTCCAACCAAAACCAAATAACAATCAATCGTCAAAAGAAAAAAGAAAGACCCAAAAGAGATTGAAGAAAGATACGATCAGTAGTAGGAATGAAAGATGACAAACGAGAAATTGGCGAGAATCAGGCCAAGCCATCTTGTTAAATCGTTTGACGGCGATCCAACGCTCCTCTTCCTTGAGCTTTCCTCTGTACACTACATTGGGAGCTTTTTCTCCATGCTCCGAAACAATGTTGTCGGTACTGAAACCGGAAGTGGCAACTCGAAGCTGCTCCAAGCTGTACTCTCTAAACCCAGGCAAGGACTCGCCATTCTCTACAAAAAATTGAAAAAGAAAGAAAGAAAGAAAAGAACCACTCATTTTCAAACAGAGGAAATGCAGCGACTTTTTTTCTCGAGAAAGCAAAGGATAATCAAAATGATGGTTAAAAGAGTCTACTAACCGAGATCGGAGGAATCGTTGAGGTTGGATTTGGGATTGGTTGGCCACCAACATAGTGAGACTTTGGAGCATCGAGCTCCCATTGGCTAACTCCAAGCTCTATAACTAAAGCAAGCAACTTTATCACCTTGTAGAACTAAAGCTCAGTACTTCCTTCACTTCCTTGGAGGACGGGAAGAGGGTTTTAAGGAAAAGGAAGATAGCAAATGAGAGTGACAAAAATGTAGAAGAAAAAGGACAGAGGGTGAAAGTGATTGTTTGGGTAGCAAGAAAGTGAGAGAAAAGAAAGTTACCTTTTTCTTTTCTTTTGGATCCAAAGGACTTTCACAAACGCATACGCTCTGTCACTGCGTTTTCCACTGCTTCTCCGCCTTCATCATTCTCTCGTTTCTGCTTCATAAGAAACAAAATTAGAAAAAGACGAAGAAAAAATGTTATAACTTTCAGTTTTATTAGTTTCCTTTCAGTTTTTAACTCCTAACTCCCAGACTCTCACGAGGAAATGTCTTTACTAGTCTTAATCTAAACTGATTATACTTCACAGTAACAGAGGATCTGGGTCTCTGTGTCCGATCTACTTGAATAAATAAATTTAGGATGAGTTGTCCAGTTGTCGTTTTGGGTGGTCTAAGCAAATAATCAGGTACGATAGGAGTGGGGTAATCTCCAAATCAGTGAGCTTGGTGTCTGTCATGTGATGGTGTTTGGGCGTCAAAAGTCAAAAAACACTTTTTTTAAGTGCTGTAGCTTAATGGGATGGGCAGAGTAGATAAATGATTTTTGTTAAGAACTGTGCCTGTCATCGTCATCCCTCATTCTTCTTCAGCTTATGAACTAGTTTTAAGTATTGGTTAGGTTAAACCAAAACAAAAACTATTTAGTTTCTCAGATATTTGATAGTTAAGGACCAAAGGGTAAGGTGTCTATTAACAAGCATACAACCTAAACTTTAGACTCACTTTCTTTCCCAACGATCAACTGAGCTACCCGTGCGAGCAGCAGACAACCTAAGCTATTATCACATAATCCAACATAGTTCAGTACCCCATTCCAATTTCCAACTGTACAAGCAGCACACTCACTCCTTTTCCCCTGAGTTTCACTTTGGAGATGTAAAAGAGCAGGAGGAGGGTCTTTTTAAGAACTAAGTCACGAATCAAACCATTCAAACTTGAAAGAAAAAAAAAAGAATCACCTACCTTTCCAAGTAAGTCGACTCAAGTCATCCAATGCAACACAACACATCCGCACACACTGTGGTCTCCACCCCAACAAACACTGGTGAATAAGGGCACATGGACAGAGGGACACCCATAATTTAACACTTCTGCTTTTCTTTTCTTTTCGTTAACATGCGGTGGATCTCTCAAGTTTTGGTTGAGAATTTCAAAGCATGGTATGTTCAGGGATTTGATTTCAATTTCTCTTAACGTTTAAAGATCAAGTTCTCAAGACTTTGCAATCAAATTTTCATCAAATTGTTACTGTTGGTATGTTCTGAGATTTAGGATCTAACCACAGAATCAAACTCACACCTTACAAGATAATCTTAATTTCATGGACCACTTTTCTAACTCACATCTTTATTATCACTTGACCAATACTTGCCCAGCACATAAATTTCATTCCTTTTCGTGATTGGCACCACGCATGATCTCCAACAATCATGACTGCCAGTACACATATCATAGATAGAATTGTTGTGTTTAATTTGTTAAAAACAAAAACAAAAACAAAATATCTTTTGCCGTTAGATTTCAAATAGGCAAAACAGGGCAGAGTCACGGAGGAAAGGGTCAGTGGTGCTAAAGATAAGAGCTAAAAAGGGTCCTTTGATAAGCATGTGATGTAACAAGTGTACTAGACAATAAAAATGAAATTGTCATTCAATTCAACCTCCTATACATAAGAACATGCAAAGAGATGAAAAAAAAGAAGAAGAAGAAGTAAATTAAAGTGAAGGGGTGGCCTTATGGGACACAGACAAAAGAGCATTATTAAATTGAATCATTGCCTCATGCCTGCCCCAATGGCCTGTAGAAGCAGCACACGTCACCTCTTATTGTGCCCTTTAAAAGGTAATGGTGCTCTTAATGCGATACTATCAAAGGACTATGGTCATATTTATAAGCTCAAACTTTGCAGACCGACTTTTGATCATTCTTCTTTAAACATGATAAACTGTACAAAGGCCAGCCTGTCGGTCTCACTGTGATGTAACATATTCTCCTAGCAATCTGTATCTCGTAAAAATAACACAGAGAAAATACAGAATAGTTACATGTGGGATTGTTAGTTTCTAAATACCAACTCATTTCATTCCAGCATCAACAAAAATGCAGTTAATCTATGTAACTGAGCCAAATAATGAATTACTTAAATAGAGATTTCAGGAACATATCCATGGTAAATATCAGCCAAGCTATCTTCAGCCTGAGCAGACATCTATATACAGTTAACCACAACTGTGATCCGAGCTTGAATCTTCTTAATACTGACCGACTCCCCAGCAATGCTCCAAATTTTCAAAGAACTTGAGAAGATTCAACTAACAATATAGAAACTGGATGTGAAATCAGGAAGCATTCACTAAATTCCGTGCTCATTGTGCAATCTCAATGGAAATCCCACTTAATAACTCGTGGTGCTCTTCTTTGTTTCTACTATCCTTATCCCTACTTTGACCTACTACTGACAGAGATGTTGTTCCAGTGGATCGATCGGGTAGCTCTGCAATGGATACGGTAGCCACTGGTAATCAATGTAACCATAGAACACATGGAATAGTCAAGGATTAATAATAAAGCATTTGTTATTCTTATCTTTGGCATTGTTTGGCAGATTTCTGAAGTTTGAAAGTTGTGACTGAATTTGCTTGCTAAATTTCAAGTAAAAGTACCCCAAAAACACATAGAAAATTGTTTTTATAAGTTTGCACCTACTTTATAACTCTCACCCAATCAACGATTGAACATTAGCATTGGTTGGACAGAGAAACACCAGTGTAAATGGATTTCAATACACCATAGAACGGAAACTCTGGGATTTCTAAAGCAAGGGAGAAAACCAAAGCAAAAAAGCTGACCTGGCAATTTCTTGTCAATAAAGAACACTACCAAATTCACTGTATACCTACATTCATATTAGAAAAACTCATACCAGTAAGTAATTCTCTGAGAGGAGTAATATCAGGGAAACGAAATAATAATTTACCATGCGACAACAACATCTACTGAGTAATGCTTCCGAGATGCTAAAATAAGCAGGCTTTGAAGAATGGCGAGTAACCAAGCAAATTGCTTAATGCACCTGCAGGGATAAACCAGACAGATGCTAAGAAGGTTAAGAATTAAGTCCCAGAATCCAGGATTACGCCAAGCAGCTGAAGGTGCTTATGGCTTGAGTCAGACATCCACGGTTGGTGGATTAGAATTGGGCCTTACCTTCTTGTTCCATGTTTATGAAAAGTTCGGACAAAGACTAATGTAAAAATCATGTGTGAAGAGAAAATCAAATCACCACATCCAAAGTTGACCCCTCTGGAAACTGCAAATCAGTGAAAGCCACATTAATGTCGAGAATTAAATACATTACAAGGAAAACCAAATAAATATGCTTAGAAACACACAGTTGATGATGAGCAATTCAACAGCAGTCTCTGGAGGGGGCAACTTAGCACGTTTTGAGCCCTGAAAGAGACATTTGTGCCTGATTGTAAAGCCCTCTTCTGATTACAGTAATTTTATAACAACAAGATCTAAACAACCAGAATAAAAATTTTACCTCTCGACAATGATAATTTGGACCAGGAAGCTGAGTTGAATAGAATGTTACAATTCGAAGAATCTGACAAACCTGGAAACAGTAACAAAATGCATCAAAACAGAGTTATTGACAACTGCAGAAGAAAATCTAGAAGAGATATCGTCCAACATTATATAACAAAGCCAAGCCAATCAGGGACTGGATATACAAAAGTGAGAAGAGTAACTAGCTACCTTTGAGTTGTAGGTACAAAATGTACAGCCATATTAGAAAGCATGCTTAATCAGTCATTGGGAAAACTGCAGTTATAACATATTGATTCTCATCTGGAGGAAGTTGCTTGATTGAGAATTTAACTTTGACACCAAGCTTAGAGGTTGGTATGCGGTGATAAAATTTAGAAAAAAAAAATAAGTCTGTCGAAATAAAATTCACTAATAAAACATTCTTCCAGTATCAGTACAATGGCATCCTTGCATTATAAATAAGAATTAGAGAAAAAGAAGTCGTTGTTGAAATAGAATCACTAGGAAACCATTCTTAAGAGTATCAGTATAATGGATTCCCTCCCAACATATCACAAGGATTGCAAAAGACCGAAATTCTTTTGGATTGCATTCAGCTTTCAAGAGTAAAAATTTGAAGCATTCTCACATATACTGCTCAAAGATATGATTTAAACAGTATGTATTCTAACTGTTCTGGTTTGTTTAGTGACTGTGCCAAAATACTTCATTATATAAGCTTTGCCTACTTTAGAATATTTAAGTTATCCATGAAACGCATGACCAATTAGGTCTTCGGTAAAGATAATTCACGTTTCCCAACTCCACCAAAAGTAGAGAATCTTCATGAAAACCAAATGCACCACTCTGAATTATGAATACCATCATGCATAAAATACTACTTATTGTCAAACAAATACAAGAAGAAATGAGAAAATTCCAAACTACTTACCACTAAATAAGCAAGAACCCTGCACCAGATGAGAGCTGTATAAATCTTTTTGTTCTGAAAAATAAAGGGATGAAAAGTCCACTGCAGAATAGTTAACATTTATTAGATGACTAGAAAATCAGATGCTCAAATTAGAATGGCTAGTTAAGCTGCCCATAATTTCTTCGTTAGTATTCGATCTCAAGCATACACTCTGTCCAATTGCTTCATAAAAATACAAGATCAAAATACTACAATTCTAGCATCTGGTAACCATAAAACAGAACTCAAAATGTACAAGGCTAGGCCTGTGACATTGATCAAACAGTTTGCCCAATACGTGAGAATTTATGAATCAATTGAAGCATATGATATTGTGCTTAACAATATATTACTTAGGTGCCAAGTACAGTGGAACTACTTGTCCAATTTATGAGTATTGTGCAAGTCAAACGTACATTGTAACTTCCCACCCTATGTTTCTTGGCAGGGATTGAAAGTTTAAGACCTTACCAATGCAAAAGAACAAAAGATGAAGGCGAATAAAGTCTCACTAACATAAGCTTTGTCTTGACCAAGTTCCTGAAATTATACATAGGAAGGCAGTAAATCCATCTCAATCCAATTCTAATATCAAGAAACGATGATGTAGATAATCTACAGAACGTGGTACTCACCGGAAGAAGAAAAAAACCAGTATCACGAAGCAATGGACCTGGCCTATGCAAGTAATGAATTCCATGAGCAGCTAACCCATGTATGTACTGTCAAATTAACAACCCATTTTATCAGCATCACTTGAAGACCCAATCGAAATGAAGAATCCAACACCAAAAAGATGGAAAAGCAACCCGGGAGGCGAACATTTACCCGCGAATCACAGATTCCAAAGATAAACAAGAAGAAGGAGAGAGAACCTGAAAAGCGATTCCAGCGAGGAGGAGTTTCCAATTCTCTGCTACAAGAGAGATTTCTATCAAGAATTCAGAGCAAAATTTTCTCCACAGCTGCAAAGCAACAGAAGAATCAAAGCCCAATGAAACTATAACAAATTGAACAAGAAAGCGAGGAATTCAAATGAGAAACCTTAGATGCTTCGCGATCAACGTAAGCGGACATTGTTGGATAAACTTTGACATTAATTATGAAAAAGTTGACAAATTATTATCTACGTTAGACTTCATTTACATTTTTCATTTTATGATAATCTCCCCTCATAAAGCGCTAAACGTTGGAATTTGAATAGGTTTGTCGTCTTTCGCTCCTTTAATATGATGATTTACTATGTCTTAGAAAAATCGTTAATTGATAATAGTTTTATTAATCAGTGATTACGAGAAAAAGGAGGCCATTTTTTAGATCGTGGTAGGTAGCTTGGCTTGAAAATGTATGCTTAGTACCCATGCCATGTCATTTCAACCATGGTTCAAAATTTCGTACCGTATTGAACAGAAAAAAGTACGAAACTGGTAATGTTGATACTAGTCGGCATTGGCGTTTATTGTTCGGCACCGGTTGAAACCAAAAATTTCGGCCCGTACCGTAAGTTTCGGAAATTGCAAGGACTAAATTGCAATTTTCAAAAACTTAACCCTAAAAAAACTACCCTCCACCCCCGCGGGACTACTATCTATCTCCCTTGTCTCTCACTCACTCTCGCCGTCTCCTCCTTAGCCTTTCGTCGTCGTTGTCGCTGTTGCCATCTGGCCAGTCTCCTCCTTTCCTCATCTTCCTTGAACCTGGGCTCCTCCCTTGGTGTCGGTTGGAGTCTTGAAGAGGCCACCGCCTTCGTCTTCCTCCACACTGCAACACGTTGTTGCCGTCCATTGCAGCCAAACCGCACCGCACTATCACAATATTCGTCTCACCTCAGGCGCACCACCAAGGCACCAACTTGTCAACAACCTGACGTCAACCCGAAGACCTGATTGTTTGGGTGTGTGTATCTTCGATTTTTTCATTCTTCATTGCATTTTGATTGCGTTGGATGATGGGTTTGTGTATGTTGGCCCCCGGAATTTTCGTATTGAATTAAGCATGATTTAACTTAATTATGAGATTTGACGGATAAAGTTTTGGATTTATTTGTTATGTAAAGGTTGGTAGAAATTATTTTATGGTTTGGT